>JAQBSW010001405.1:0-135850 GCA_029291075.1 Eudiplozoon nipponicum | reverse complement strand
TGATAGCGATTTATTATATACATTATTTAGATGATTGTTTCTCTGTTCCTAAAAACAGATCACAATCACGAACACTGCATCAAAGTTTCAACAAAACGCATATCAAAAAGATTTTCAAGTCAGAGCCTGAGAAAAACAATTGTCTGCCTCTCAAATACTGTTTGTGGCGGAGAACTAATATATATATATATATATATATATATATATATATATATATAATTATGTATTAGGTGTTGCGCACCTAGTAACAAATTAGTTCAAGTATGACAAGAAGGATAAGCCAAATACAGCATGAACTGAAAGTATAATCTCGTACACATTCGTTTCGTGCTTACTAGTTTCTCATCAGTAGGAGCCGGCATTACACCCTTTAAACACTATATATTTTCGTGAGGAATGGTGGAAAATAAGGCAGTACGATCTTGTAGACGAATGTAGAAACCTGCAGAAGTGAAGCTAACATCATATAAAGTCTCGACAATGCGACTTCCACGCTAACTCTCTCTATATAAAAAAATTACCGAGCCTGTAAAGAATACCGACACTATGATGTTAGATTCACTACTGCAGGTTTACAGATTCGTCTAGGAGATTGTACCGTCCTATTATCCCACATTCTTCACCCAAATATTTAGTGGTTAAAGGGCGTAATACAGGCTCCTACTGATGCGTCGCCATTAAGCACGAAACGAATGTGCACGAGATTATAATTTCTGTTCATGCTGTCTTCGGTTTATCCTTGTGGTCATAATTGAATTCATTTTTTACAATAAATCTTTAAATCAAGTTTGCAAGCTTGAACTAAACACCAATCATATTTTATTAACCAGTCGTCGAACAAAATTGCTAAACTGCCGTCAGTCACACGTACTGACGCGTTTTCACCTTCCATGATCATCATAAGAATACGACACCAAATTGATTTGCGAGAATTAAACCGCCATGCGTATATTATTTATTCGTTGACTGGTTTGATAAAATCGGATTGGTGCTTCGTTCAAGCTCGCAAACTTGATTTAAAGAATTATAACCACGAACCGCGCAATAAATGATTGTTTAAAGTAAATAATAAACTAATGTAATATTTCTATTCTAGACAATTGGTTGAAGGACGGTAGTTTTGCTGCTTTTCGTCGACTGGCAAAATAAAATTGGTTTTTACTTCAAAATCGTGAATTTGATTTGAATAATTGGTCGAGTCATTTGTTTAAAGGAGAAATCAGAAGATCCTGTCTTTTTTTCGTATTTGAAATGAAATAAATTACCAAAATATCCTATGTAATGAGTTCACTATTTCCGGCACAACGCAAAAGTAAATTGAAGCAGCATTGAAACGCATATTTAATGTAGGTAAATTACGAGTGTTATTTAAGGCTAAAAATTTTCCTCTACCGAAATTAATGAAAAGTCTCTAAATTAACTGAAAAACATTTACAACTTAAACGCCCGTTCAAACTCTAATGGTGAATACACGTCAGCGATTTAGCAACATTTCATTGAAACTTCGTACGCATGTTTTCCAGACGTAGTCGTTATAATAATCAGTAAATGCATTAACAGTAAAGAGGAATCCACATTTGATACTTTGTAAATAAACAAACTGCCGCCCGAATTTTGCAAATGGAAAAGGAATTCAAGTATTGAGACTATTCTGGAGATGATGTACGAAAAGATTTGGTCGTTCTCTTATTTCACAATTTCTCCCTGATTATCTTTTTGTTTGTTTGGATTTTCAATATATATATATATATATATATATATATATATATGATTATTTTTTCATCAAATTTTCCTTGGTTTTACCCTATTCCGCGGTGAGGTCTGAACATTACATGAAAAGTTTCCCGTAAGGCCAAAACACATTTTATTGTTTCAATTTGCTTAATAAATAAAAGTTCTTAAGTTCCAACAGTCACATAAGCAAATCAGCCATGATAGGAGTCAAAGTTGAACCCATTCCTTTAAACTATAAAACAGTTATACTGAGGAGATGTTTTTAGTTTACGGTAGCCCCTTGCACTCCGAAGAACTGCTTAATAAATTAAATGAATGATATCTGAATGATAGATTTGCAATTCAAAACGAAGAGGATATTAATCTAGTTTTTATTAATGTGTTGCTCAAGCATAGCAATGATGGCACATTTTGCCGAACAGTATCCAATATAAATCATGAACTGCGAAAAATTTACATTTCAACAGCTACTGCCAATTATAATTTAAAAAAAGTCTTAGTTAAATCCTTGTTTATTAGGACATTGCGTTTATGTTCGCCAGACCGTTAACAGACTAGTCGAATTTCATGCTTAATACACTTACCATTAATCGTTACCCACCACAGTTTATTGATAAGTTTTAAACTAATGATATAATAAAGCACATTACAAATATTTCTACTATTGACAAGAAGGTGGTGTATATTGACCAAAGTTACAAAGGTAAATGGTTAATAAAGCACATAATAGAAAGATTACATTTCGCTTTGGTTTTGACGATTTTTGGAGCTGAAATGGTTTGTATCCATTTACCCCTACATTTCACTATGTAAGATTTAATAAATTGTCTATATTCGGCATGTAATTTTATCCATAAATGTAATTGTACCAGTTGACAACCATATTTAGTCAGCTGAATTAGAAGATTGAGTTCACGCTTGTCTGAGCACAAATCAACTCGGTTAGCGCAAAATGACATTGTCGCTCGACGTACATCTATAACTAAATTGTTCTCGTGCATTGAAAATGGCGACATAACAAAAACGCACTATGTTACTTTAATTAAGGCTAGGTGTGTTAGCATGCTTCTCTGTTTTAACGCTATATAGATAAATCGACGTTGTCCAGAGTTTTGCAATCAAAATAAATTGTTTGAGAATTAGCATTAACATTGGGCTATATCAGCAACGTGCAACTCTGCTTTAACAATACAATTTTGTTATGCTGTTCGAAGACTGGTTAAATACAATGGGGTCGGTGTTTACTTCAAGCTCGCAAACTTTATTTAAAGCATTGTTACCACCACCCGCGCAATCAATTATTGTTAAATTGTATTGTCTATATATGTATATGTGGCGAAAGCTGCAAACAGTTAATGTTCGTGACTGCATAAAAATTGTGCAGCCGACATTTCCAGTCAAGTTCAATGTATGCAAGACTGCTAGAGGTGAGAGCCGCATATCTAAATTTGATTTCCATATATATTCAATGCGGTTTGATCCTCGATAGTCAGTTTGCCGTCGTACTCTGATGATGATCATGGAAGGTCGAAACGCGTCAGTGCGTTGCGGCTGGCGGTAGTTTTGTTATGTTGTTCGAAGACTGGTTAAATACAATGGGGTCGGTGTTTACTTCAAGCTCGCAAACTTGATTTAAAGCATTGTTACCACCAGCCGCGCAATCAATTATTGTTAAAACGTGCAACTCTGTTCTTTGTTACGTATATTTTATTTGAACAGTTTTGGCTTATATTTTTTTCTAACGTTTTATGCAAACTATTTTTCACTTTTTAAACAACATTTATTTTTATTCTATATCTGCAGTAAAGGGGCTGTTAAGATGAAGCAAATGCCATATTGCAGAATTTTAATAATTTTTACAAATTAAGACAGGGAATAAATGTTTTTCTTAATTAAATGAAAATTTATCGCGCGGGCAGTAATGACAATTAAGTAAATTATATTTGGGGACTTGATTTATTTACCAGTCCCATCATACATTTATTTGTCAGTATAGACGAAGCATGGCATAATTAATTGCCCTTTCTGTTGTTTATATCGAGTCCGAAACTTTGATTTAAATAAATTTTATGCTTAAATACAGTTTGTTTCGGAGAACTAATATGTGTGCAAATATGTCTTACGTGTTGCGAACCTAGTAAGAAATTAGTTCCATTATGACCAGAAGGATAAAACAAAGACAGCATGAACGGAAAGTATAATCTTGTGCACATTCGTTTCGTGCCTCCTGGCGACTCATCAGTAGGAGCCGTGTTATGCCGTTTGTAATTCTCTATTTTGGTGAACTAAAGCATACGTTGAAATCCATCCTGTTGGTACCATATACCGACTCGGCAACCATAGTGTTATTACCATATACCTTTTCGGTACTATAATGTTGGCATCGATTAATAACACAATAGCCATAATGTTAGTATCCTTTGCAGACTAGGTATATATATTATATAGTGTGAGTTAGCGTGGTAGTCGAATTGTCGAGACTTCATATGATGTTAGCTTCAATTCTGCAGGTTTACACATTTGTAAAGGAAATCCTACCGTCCTATTTTCCCACATTCCTCACCAAAATATATTATGAGTAAAGGGCGTAATACCGGCTCCCACAGATGAGTCGCCAGTAAGCACGAATTGGATGTGCACGACATTATACTTTCCGTTCATGCTGTCTGGTTTATCCTTCTGGTCATAATCGAACTTATATGTTACTATGTGCGCAACACCTAATACATAATAGGAAAACATAACTTTACTATCGGTCTTACAGAACAATTTTACTAGTTCGAGTATCTTTTGCCACGGGCTGAATAATGGCTGCTTTCATTATAAAAAAATTGGAAAGAGTTACAGCCGTAAAATTTTCAAGTTCTCCACGGATTCATTTTCATTTTTTTTATCTTCCCAAAAAACTTATCAGCTAAGCTAATCTTAATTGTCAATCTGCCCACTTTTCTTCAAGGGCTTTGCAGTGTTTAAAGATGATTTCGTTGGTTGTATAAAAATGGTTCGGCAATCGTGCTCTTAGCTATAAACAAAGGAAGTTCAAAAATTTTGTACGTCATCTATGTTAGTGTATGGTCTTAAAGTCTGTTGACATGTGAACGTTCATCTGACAAATAAGACAGATACCTTCTTTCTCTGGGCCACGAGTTTACTCCATCCGAATAGACGGTAGACTTAACAAATGTCTGGAAACAGTAGAGCATCTTCAGTTGTACTGTTTCCTTCATCTAGTACATAATTCGGTTTCCCATTTATTTATACAATTCTTCCTTATTAATAACAATATGAGCAGCAGCAACAGCATCATAATCATTTTCATTTCTGTTGCGCTAATTATTAAAAATAAAAAAATAAAGTTTGTCGTTCGTTGTTGGCCACAACTTGTCTGGAAAATAAGCACAATTGTCTAGAACAAATGGCTATTTATAACTTTCACCAGATACTCCGGTGGAGAGTACAGCTACACCAATAAGCCGTGCACTGAAGGCCAAAATCGTTAAACTGTCGAGAACATTTATGCACCGAAAGACAAAAACAATCGCGTTTTTATACATTCGTACACCAAATAAGGTAATGGAATAAATAGTCAACGATGCAAAAATAATAATTTCTATTTTACTGTAAGAATTACTACGTCATGATAACAATACAATTTTTGTAACATTATTAGGCATAAAATTGGTCCAATTGTAAGCATTTAAACCAGTTTGAGATGATATACAAGTATTTCAATTTTAAAAAAATCAGTGATTTTGTGGCAGTGGTGGTAAAAATTCCTGAAATCAAGTTTGCGAACTTTGAATAAACACCAATTCAATTTCGTTAAAATAGGGTACTATGAGTTAGAGCTGCATATCTGATTTTAATTACTTATGAGTGCGTTGCAGTTTGGTCGTATTTACTTGGTTTCCTACGGTGCTCTGATGATGACAATGAAAGGTGGAAACGCGTCAGTAAATGCCACTGAGTGTATGTTTTCCATGTTGTGCGACTAGTTAAATAAAATTGTGATTAGTGGACATCTCATTTTCGCAAACTTGATTAAAACAAGTGTTACAATTTGTTACAATTATTGTTAAATTGTATTGCTTATATATGTATATGTGGCGAAAGCTGCAAACAGTTAAGGTTCGTGACTGCATAGAAATTGTGTAGCCGACATTTCAAAAAAAAAAAAAAAAAAAAAAAAAAAAAAAAAAAAAAAAAAAAAAAAAAAAAAAAAAAAAAAAAAAAAAAAAAAAAAAAAAAAAAAAAAAAAAAAAAAACAAGCACGCAAACTTGATTTAAAGAATTGTTACCACCACCCTCGCAATCAATTATTGTTTAAATTGTATTGCCTATATATGTATATGTGGCGAAAGCTGCAAACAGTTAAGGTTCGTGACTGCATAGAAATTGTGCAGCCGACATTTCCAGTCAAGTTCAATGTATGCGAGACTGCTAGAGGTGAGAGCCGCATATCTAAATTTGATTTCCATATATATTCAATGCGGTTTGATCCTCGATAGTCAGTTTGCCGTCGTACTCTGATGATGATCATGGAAGGTCGAAACGCGTCAGTGCGTTGCAGCTGGCGGTAGTTTTGTTATGTTGTTCGATGACTGGTTAAATACAATGGGATTGCTGTTTACTTCAAGCTCGCAAACTTGATTTAAATAAGTGTTAAAATGATTGCAGAAAGGACATCACTTAGGAGTTGCATGTTTGATGGCAAGTCTGCCATTGTAGAGCAGGTTTAAATTTGCTATTAACCATAATTATAGTATTCAATTCATGTCGTACATGATTCGTTGTCAAGTTTCATACATAAAGCGACATTCTTGTAAAAGTTTTCTTCCGACTGCTTCTTACAATTTTAAATTGTGCCTATTCGAAGGGTATTGAAGCTTTTCTGAAGGTTTACCATTGAAATAGTTGGATTAAAGAGATCTAATGTTCAAATTAAATTTTAAGCAAAGTTCAATGCTCGAACTTCACTTTTACTTGAAATAATTTTTGCGATAAGCAATTCAATGATGTTTGAATTTGATTTAATGTGCCCCAACAATAAACTAAATCGTGTACACATTTCTTGAAATCTTGTTCGACTAAAAATTCTGTCATTATTTTTCCCTGCCTTCAACTTCGCCTCATGCAGTTGTGTTACGAAAACAATAAACGACCAAAAATTAAACCTGCTTATAACGATTTAAGGCGGTGTTTCATTTCAACTTTTTGTTATCGGGAGTAGACTACATAAAACCGTGATTGAGGTTCAAATTGATATATAGGACTCTAAGTGTCCCATGGAAAGTAAGTAAAAAATAAAACTCCTAGACTTTCATTCGATAAAGAGCAAATGATTTGTTTCAAAATGATACCGTCGTAAAGTCCATCCCCTCCTCAACGTGGTACGACGGTGTCAACCATGTCTCGATGGCCGATCGTACATGGGCTAACGGGGCTATGGCGGTGGTGTCACCAGGGCGTGGTGGATTTCCGACCGGCAATCGGATCTCCTATAAAATACCACATGAGCCCGACGACGGCACCATGACTCGGCGTGTGTTCCCCGCCACAAAAGGGTTCAACAACCACAGGATTACATGGACTCCTGGACAGTACCCCGTACTTCCGAATGGCGAATGAGCTCTCAACAGCCACCGGCAACCATGCAACTTACTGCTGCCTTGCAGACTGCGCTTGGATGTGCAAAGGCTAGAGGTGCGTCCTCGATCAAAAAGCCGAGTGGTGAGGGGACACCACTTGTACCAAATTGGCCCAAGAAACTCCATGAAATCAATGGAGCCGGCTTATCCTCCAAAAGGAGTCAGCCGCAGTAAAGTAAAGTAAAGTAAAGATACAATAACTTGTATCATAAAATTTGTATTTAAACCAAACTCCAGATGCTGTCTGGAAGCTGAGGTTTTATTTCAGATTCGGATGCCCGTTTCAATAAACCGTCAAAAAATATATAGGTGTCGTCTATTATTATATTATAGTTCAGGCATGTTTGCATATTCAGAAAAAAGATTTAGAAATATAATTAATATTAAAACATAGCAATTATAAAGTGTATTTTAAGAGAAACTTTAAACTTAATCTTTCTTCAGATCTTATCTTGGCTGAAATACTTAGTATTTTATAAAAATATTTCCAGGCTTCAGATCAACAATAAATAAATTTACCATTATATACGGGCCTACAGTTCGAATATTTGCAAGTTACTTCACAGTTTCATGATTACCTATATATATATATATATATATATATATATATATATATATATATATATATATATATATATATATATATATATATATATTAGAACAAACAAATGAAAATATTTCAGATCAAGCGTAGGAAAACGAGCACTCAGTTTACATGAATGTGCAATCGGAGAATAAAAAAAATCAATAGTTTAATTTCACTTGTGTCCTTTAGCACCTCCACACAAGATTCGACACTCTGGGACCCATATAAAATTAAAGTTTAGCATTTGACTAGGTTAGTCCATTAAAGTATAATGTAGTTCGTTTATTGGTTGGCTATTAGCTTTCGAGTTAGTATTTCGTAATATATTTTGTAAAGATTTTAATGGAGAATAAATTATAATTCTAGAAACTTAAAATGAAAAAAAATTTCTGCTCATCTTGTTGTTTTTCTGTTGGTAAGTCATCTTTTATTCATATGAGTTCACTCTAATTACAGCAGTTCGATTCACGAATTATTTATATTCTTGGTGGTGAATCTACTAACGACCATTATTCTGCCAATGATGGCGTTTAATTTATTATCCCAACTTTTGAGAAGTATGAGGCGTTGTTTTAATTTGATTTTGGATCAATTACTTTTGTTGATTAAAACGGCAATTTATCTATAGCGCTTAATGTCTGAAGACATAAGATGACAAATAAAACATTTGATGTTCATTTGTAGATTGTATCTACCCGCCCATCTGCATTTAAATAAAGCCAACACTATATATATATATATATATATATATATATATATATATATATATATATATATCTTATTATGTCCGTCGCCTTCGAATATTACACAGTATATTTCTAATAAGGAAGAAAAAACAGAAATAACAAAGTGGATGTTGGCTACTTATTTCGAGATTACTAAAATGCGCTTTACAATCTTTCATTTATATACATTCTGGGTTTTCATTTCAATATGTGTGTGGCAACAAATATGATTCGGCTTTATAATTCTTATTTTTGCTGATTGGTAATTGTGTATGCATTTGTGTCTGTGTGTGTGCATGTGTGTGTTCCTGTGTGTGACTGTGTGTGCCTGCGTGTGTGTCTGAGTTTGTTCTGTGTGTGTGCCTGTGTGTGTTCCTATGTGTGTGCCTGTGTGTGTGCATGTGTGTTTGTCTGTGTGTGTGCCTGTGTGTGTTCCTGTTTGTGCCTGCTTGTGTGCCTGTGTGAAGCATGTGTGTGCCTGTGTGTGCATGTCTGTGCATGTATGTACATGTATGTGTGCCTGTGTGTGCATGTGTGTGTACCTGTATGTACCCGTATGTGTGCCTGTGTGTGTATGTGTGTGCATGTGTGTGTCTGTGTGTGCATGTGTATGTACCGGTGTGTGTGCCTTTGTGGATGCATGTGTTTGTGCCTTTGTGTGTGCATGTGTGTGTCTGTGTGTGTGCATGTGTGTGTGTGTGTGTATGTGCCTGTGTGTGTGCCTGTGTGGGCTTGTGCGTGCCTGTGTGCGTGTCTGTGTGCGTGCCTGTGTGCGTGCCTGTGTGCGTGCCTGTGTGCGTGCCTGTGTGCGTGCCCTGGCGTGCATGTGTGTCGTGCGTGTGTGTGCGTGCCTGTGCGTGTGTGCGTGCATGTGTGTGTGCGTGCCTGTGTGTGTGCATATGTGTCTGTGCCTGTGTGTGTATGTGTGTTACTTTGTGTGCCTGTGTGCGTGCATGTGTGTGTGTGCCTGTGTGCGTGCGTGTTTGCATGTAAAGGCTCTTCTCACTGTATTGCAAAGTGATGTCTGAAATTTGGTCATTATTGTATTGATGGCTTGAGAATTAACCATCTGTTCGCATTGTTCGCTCTCACGCTACTTTCCGAGTGTAGGCTTGCGTTTCAACTTGTTGCGAAATTTTTATTCTTCACATGGTAACAGCGCAAGTGTGGATTGCAGTGTTGAACGCTCATATTGTTTGGAAATTTCTGTCACCGTATGTGCATGTTTTTTCCTCTTCTGTGTTCAGAGCAGATCTTCCTGATTCTGTTTTCTAGGTTGTTTACTAAGTTTCTTTTGTGGGATTTTGGCACACTGCTGTTTTAGTGAATGTATTACCCAGTGAAAGTGGATTTTCTATATATGGCCACTGTTAAATCCTCATTTTTTTCTCGAGTGAGTTTGATGTCAAGCAAGGGAAAACTGTTGTCATTCTCTACCTCGAGAGTGAATTTTATATCTAGATCGGCTCCATTTGCTTGTTTGAGGATTTAAACACATATATTGCAGCCAATTGTGTGAATGCCAAACTTCTGGAAAGAATTAAGTTCTTCAAATCGTGTTTGCAATCAATTGTTGTGCCAAAACGATTCCTCAAGTACTGCAGGAGCAACAACCAAAGACCGACCAATAAACTTATAAGCCGCTTATTGCTTAATGCCATCGAGGACAACCAATAAAATATGCAAGATTTTGAGAGAATCATTCATTCACTGGGTTGTCAAATTTCAAGACTGAACGACAACGATTACGCTGCTTTTCCAACGAAGATAGAAACGTTGATGAAAATATCAGCTGACAAAGAATCTAAGGATCTAACAAGGGACCTAGATAAATTTCCTACACAATCGAAATTTCCTACAAACCCAGACCCATTTATTCACAATTATTCAAAAGTAATCATATCAAAACACCAGAAATAATTACTCTTCTTAGGGGCAAAATTTTGGATAGTCAAAAGAAACCTAAGTGAACGCGACATTATGGACATTCAGGCTGAAACGGAAAATTTCTACAATGAATTAACGAAAGACACCGCCCTACCGGTGTGTAATGGACAAGGACTGAAAGCTGAGATATTTAGGGCACTAGAACAATATAAAAAGGAATTCAAAGGCAGCAAAATCATCACAAAATAGCTCATAGACGAACTTCGAAAACTACAATCAGACAAATCCATACAATTGATCGCAACTTCCATTTATTTTTTGTCTTCGATCGGGCTGAGTTTGTATTCGTCCCAATGGAAATGCGGTTCTATCACACACAAAATATGTGTTAGAACCGCATTTCCATTGGGACGAATAAAAACTCAGCCCGATCGAAGACAAAAAGGAAATGGAAATTTTAATCAATCGGATCTTAGTTAAATTGGTGCAAAGCAATAACCCGCTTACGCAAAACGTGGCATTTGAAAATATAAAGCTGACACTCCGCAATCAAATTTCAAAATATTCATACGACTTGCCAAACCCGAAAAAAGATCAGGAGTTGTTATACTTGAAGTCTACGTTGTAACGACACAAATCAATCGCCGACATATTGCGTAAATTAAATTCAAATTTATTTACGTTGCACCAATGGGAAAAAAGCAAAATTGCCGTTTAACCACGTTTAACCACGTTTAACCAATAGTATGCAAGTACACATATTGCATGCTATTTAAGCACGGTAATTTACCATGCAAGTCAGTTGGTCGTATCTGCGTTCTGCCTCGTGTTACACATGTGCGTGCTGTCGGCTGTCAATACCTACGCTGGATATTGATTTGTTTCACCAACAATTGGCAACATTCGTGACTCACCGTGTTGCACTTCAGCCAGCAAGACGAGCCAATTAATGCAGAACTTCAACCAAGTTGTCTACACATGATAACAACAGCAGGAACCACAACCAGAGTCCACCCAAGGAACAGAACATCAACTTACATATATATAACTTACGCGAACGCCGCCAAGGCCCTCTTAAGGGCCCCCATATCAGTAACTAATCTCTATTCAGAGCACCTTAACCGAGTTTGTAACGTCGTACGGCATTTACTTGAAGCCGGGGCGTTTAAAAAATTGGCGACCGCGCCAGGATATTGATTATTGTTCTGATTTTTTTGGTATAAATAAAATTGACTCCATTTTTCATCTATTTGGGATAAATAGATTGACATTTGTGTTTTCTTTACCCTGATCGTGGTTTTCTGGGAAATCTGTTAGGTATATATTCGTGGATAATTATAATACATTGTCATCAAAGGCCAACTGGGCCTCTATTTAACTTTCCTACGTACGAAACGGCACGTACGTACTCGTCAAACTCAACTGTGGAAGCTGTTTGTGGGTAAGCGTTTCGTTAAAGTTTATTTATACATTTTCATATTGCTTATAAATTTATGCTTTTAAGATCCCGTAAGATTGTTAAAATGTCAGGTCCAATTTTAGATATTGATGTTCCTGTTTGCGCGTAGACTCCGCTTTCTCCCCGTTTCCTGATTATGACAGTCATCAAAAACTGTCGAAGGTTTTTGCTAAACTAACTTCTGAATTGCAGCGACGGATTTATCCTAAGCTTGAGGCCATTAGGAAGCTACCTAATCCCATTTTGGGCCTACAAAACGAGGTAGAATCCTTGCTTGGACCCACTGAAACTGAGCAGATAATAAACAAATATGCGCAGTTAGATATGCCAAATCTTGGCCCCATCGAAATACTGAGGGAATTACATTTCTGACCATGAGGCTAAGGTTGTTTTTATTAACAATCTTCCCCAAACATTAAAACTCTTTGCCAGACAGCTCCCCAACACTCTCTCTATAGATGACTTATCTGAGAGATGTGAGTTAGAATATAGGGTTTGGAACCCAAAGTGAATCCATTATCCTTTTCTTCACCTCCGCAAGATGATAGAATCTCCTCCTTAGAGAGAACAGTGGCGACCATGGCCAAACTTCTAGAAGGATTGGCCATTACCAAATCGGAGATAAATCAAGTGAATGCTCGACCAAAATTCGTTTCCAAGTCTAATTATAATGGTAGGCGGCGATCGAGATCTCCGCAATCATTTAATAAATATGCTCCAAAGAACTGGTGTTATAACCACCAGAAGTTTTTTATGCTTGCCAAGTTTGTCTTTGTCGTTCCGAAGAATTTCTGAATGAGTGTCAATTTCCACAGCTGACGGAGAGGTCAACAGACCGTATCGGGAAACGTCTGGCGCAGGAAGTAGAAGACCGTACTTTCTGCACATCAACGGCATCAACGGCATCAACGGCGCTACAGGGAAGAAGCCAACTACAATCCGACATCCCTGTCGACTCTTTTCGTCCACGCCGAATTTTTCACATAGAGAACCAAACAGACAATGCCGGTCGCAATCACCAGCCTACTTGTTTGCATGACCCGGCCAAACAGCCAAACGAACTTCTGCACCTTCTTGATTTCAAAACTGGCGAAGAGTTTATCGTAGACACAGGTGCGGCAGTCTCAGTACTCAAGGGTGATTCAATGGCCGAGATGTCGCTAGGTGTTCTTCTCGCAACAGCTACAGGCGCGCCCATACCAATTTATGGCTGCCAATACCGCACACTCAACATAGGTCTACGACGTCTCACATAATATAATAGGCCTTGATTTCCTTCTAAAATTTCGGCTCATTGTTGATCTTGCCAATCAAAAATCATCGACCCCTCCACCGGACTTGAACAAAGCTTTTGGACACTTGCCTCCGAGCGTTTGGAGTTACAGGTCATTCAGCCAACCCCAGTGCATCATTCAGCAGAGATATCAGCAGCTCTTCGAAAATACAAATCGCTTTTCGATCTTAACAAGTCAGAGCTACGAGTCTCCAACACGATGCATCATATCGTCACAGAAGGACAACCTATTGCACTCAAGAAGCGACCACTGGCTCCTGCTAAGCTGAAAGCTGCCCAAGAAGAATTCTCAAGGCTTTTGGAAGAGGGAATCATCAGACCATCGAAAAGTTCATGGGCGTCACCACTGCACTTAGTCTCAAAATCAAACGGATCGTACAGAGCCTGTGGAGACTACCGTAAGCTAAATTCAGTGACAAAATCTGATGCATATCCTATTCCAAATATCAACACTTTACTTGAAAAACTCAACGGCAGCAATTTCTTTTCAGTGATTGACCTCAGACAAGCGTACCATCACATACCGGTAGCACCAGAGGATATCGAGAAAACTGCAGTCATCACTCCATTTGGCCTTTTTGAATATCTTTACATGCCTTTTGGACTCAAGTGTGCTACTCAGACATTTCAAAGATTCATAGACAACATACTTCGCGACGACTCTGCTTATTGTATGTCATGTCTAGATGACATTATGGTATTCAGTCCAGATCTAGAATCTCATGCGAAACATCTACGAAATGTCCTCTCACGCTTATCCAACCACGGACTCAAGATCAACTGTGACAAGACGCAGATTGCAACTTCATCCGTCGACTTCTTAGGGCATCGTATCACGGCCCAAGGTATTCAACCGTTGCCGTCAAAGACGAATTCAATCAAGAATATCAAGTCACCAAGGACTTTGAGCGATTTGCAGAAAATCCTGGGAGTACTAAACTATTATCGCAAGTTCCTTCCGGGCCTTTCAAAACAACTTTATCCTTTGTGCAGGCACCTGCGGAACCGAAAAGGACTTAGCAAGAATTCCATCATTGCTTGGTCATCCGAAGACGAGGAATTACTTCGACTCGCCATCAACTCGTTAGCAAATGCCACAATGCTAACGCATCCAGATTTCGAAAAGCCATTTCTACCACGACAGATGCTTCTGAATTCGCTATTGGAGCCACTTTGGAACAAGAGATCGACGGAGTTCGGAAGCCTATCAGTTTCTACTCGCGTACTCTCCAACCAGTAGAAACGAGGTACGACACTTTCGGCCGAGAACTTCTCGCCATCCACGACGCAGTGCGCCATTTTATCAGCATCATTGGCAGTAGCAGATTTGTTGTTTTCACAGATCATGCACCACTAGTTAGCGGCACTTCGAAACGCAACTTCATCTATCGCCAAGTACCCTGCCAGAGTGGAAAGACAGCTTTCTCGTCTAAGCGAATGGCAATTTGACGTCTTTCACGTCAAGGGCAAACAGAACTTCATTGCAGATGCCCTGTCCAGGCCAGACGTCTCTCTACAACCACCTTCGCCGTCACCATTCACTGTCAACTCCGTGGCACTCAGTGAACCTGCACTAACGCCAACTCTCCTGCGAACCGAACAACGCGGTGACATTCACATTCAAAGATCAATAGCCCGTCACCCAACCAAGTTCATGTCTGTGGGAAGGCTTACCAATTGTTTACTTCACGGGTACGCAGCCCAACAAGCCAGTTCTGCCGACCAGCCTTCAGAGAAAAGTTTTCGATTCAATTCACTCAATTTCTCACCCAGGAAGCCAAGCGACTGTCCGACTTCTTACAGATCGTTTCTGGGGTCACAGACTTAGGCAGAATGTTAAACGATGGGTCTCAGAGTGTGCTATTTGTCAGAAAAACAAGATCACACGACACACTCGTTCTAAGTTGCAACATTTTCGGTCTACTTCTCGCCTAGCCATCGTCCACATCGACATAGTTCATCTGACAAAGGTTCAAGGTTTCAGCTACCTTCTAACTATGATCGATAGATTTACACGGTGGCCTGCGGCATTACCTCTTGGCACCATTTCTGCAGACGAAGTAACTAACGGTTTTATCTCTGCATGGATATCCAATTATGGTGTTCCCAATGAGGTCATCACGGACAGAGGCACTTGCTTCTCATCTGATCGTTTCAAAACCACCTTGCGGTACATGGGATGCATCTTACGCCAGACGACTGCCTACCATCCCCAAGCTAATGGCATGGTAGAGAGAATGCATAGGGAACTCAAAGCAGCTTTAGCATCCTCGTCCATTAATGGCAACTGGGTCGATGCACTACCTTTAGTTCTGCTTGCCATGCGTTCCCGTACTCGTGAATCCATTAAAACGTCTGCGTCACAACTCTTGTATGGCATGGATCTACGCCTGCCTAGTCAGCTCCCACGTCTACTACCGGCACAAGATGACCCACAAGACGAAGCTACCCGCCTTCGACTTCATTTCGGTAACATGTCCGAACAGCAGCCGAGACACACGCCTCGTCCAGTCTTCGTTCACCCACAGCTCCACAGCTGCAAGAGAGTACTCGTTCGCAACAATAATGCTGTTGCACCACTACAACCAAAGTATCGCGGTCCTTACCCGATTTTGCTCAAACAACCAAAATACTTCATCATTATGCAAGGCGCTACACCGACATCAGTAAGCATAGACAGGTTGAAAAGACAGGTTGAAACCGTTTATCGAACCATCTGATCCTGAGAGCGTTCAACCTTCTACACACGTCTCAGGCTCCGTCTGCTCACAATCTCAATATCCTGATTTGTATAACGCGTAATTGATTTTTTTAAACATTAACATTAGCTATCAATTTTTTTAACCTTTCGTTATTTTTCGTATTTGTCTCACGTGGCATTACCAACTGTTCTTAGCTAACAATTGTGTAGCATTTTTGAACAGTTCTTTGGTATTATGCCATCTCTGAGGCAATGTTCGTGTACATAGTTTTATGCAGTTACCTTTGATTTTAATGTATATATTTTTACATTATAATGTATTTATCACACATGACATTACACTGCCTATTTTGGTATGACCAGCTACTTAGAGCTAACGCTTTCGTGTAGCAACACTAAGTAGTGATCAGCTTCATATCATGGTACAGGCCACTTTCAATGCATATCTCAACTTTATCTATTTCACAAAGACCACTCTACAAATGTCATGACCACAACGTCGAGCACTCTAGCTCCTTTGGTCGTATACAAACACATTGACAACGATCCAACCTGCTTAGGTTTTAACTTAAACCTGGTAAATTCAGAGGCGATTTACCTCGAAATCTTCACGCTGCGGCTCCAAAAACTTACACTGCTCTATTTTGCCTCACGTGCTATGACCGACCACTAGAGCTAACAATTTGTGTAGCAATTCCTAGTGGTTACCTGGCATCATATCATTGTTGAAGCAACCAACAAGTATATTTAAGCCCAGCACTTATGGTTCATCATATTTTTGCTTAACTTGGTTCGAACTCTGTCATGCATTTCTTATCTAGCCTCGCAGAAAGAGGTCATGTTTTTCTTTTTTTTCAGAGAGGAAAGTGTTGTATGTAACGACACAAATCAATCGCCGACATATTGCGTAAATTAAATTCAAATTTATTTACGTTGCACCAATGAGAAAAAAGCAAATTGCCGTTTAACCACGTTTAACCACGTTTAACCAATAGTATGCAAGTACACATATTGCATGCTATTTAAGCACGGTAATTTACCATGGCAAGTCAGTTGGTCGTATCTGCGTTCTGCCTCGTGTTACACATGTGCGTGCTGTCGGCTGTCAATACCTACGCTGGATATTGATTTGTTTCACCAACAATTGGCAACATTCGTGACTCACCGTGTTGCACTTCAGCCAGCAAGACGAGCCAATTAATGCAGAACTTCAACCAAGTTGTCTCACACATGATAACAACAGCAGGAACCACAACCAGAGTCCACCCAAGGAACAGAACATCAACTTACATATATATAACTTACGCGAACGCCGCCAAGGCCCTCTTAAGGGCCCCCATATCAGTAACTAATCTCTATTCAGAGCACCTTAACCGAGTTTGTAACGTCGTACGGCATTTACTTGAAGCCGGGGCGTTTACAACGTTTATAGGAAGTCCATAGAAGATATAATAAATGATCAATCTAACTTCAAACAAGACATCAAAGAGAAAGATGATTCAACAAATATCGAATCAAGAATTAATGCAATTGTGAAAAAGATGGAAAAACACGTCTTATCATCGACTGCTGATTCCGATATTGGATCAAAACTCATAGAAGACATCCAAAAGGCTAAACCTGTCGGACCAAACACCGCAAGATTGTACGGCAAACCAAAAACTCATAAAGCCGTGACAGCCTCAGGAGCTCCCTCGATGCGGCACATTATGCCAATGATCAATGCCCCGAAACATAACCCAGCCAAATTTATCTGAAAAATACTTCAACCAATACGAAACATCATAAACGCAAACACTAGCAAGGACTCTTTATAGCTAGCAGATGAACTAAAGGGGAAGAAAATCCTACAGAATAAAATGGTCTCGCTTGATGTCTCATCTTCATGTAAAAACATACAACTGGATAAGACAACGGAGATCTTGTGTGATCTTAGTAAAAAAAAGTGTTTCATGATTTTCATATAGACACCAATGACATCAAAGACCTCATAATAGCGTGTACAAATACATGAAATTTACATTTGAAGGGATATACTACCGTCAGATCAAGGGTGAAGCTATGGGAAACTGCATTGCACCCCTCCTGGCAGATGTATACATGTATCACCTTGAAAAAACTCACATAAAATATATAATTGACCAGTGCGCACACTAAAAAAGTTATGTGGATAATATATTGTTATTCATCCCAGAAGAAGCAGACCCTTCCGGAATCCTCAAACAAGCAAATGGAGCCGATCCAGACATCAAATTTACTCTCGAGGTAGAGAAAGACAATAGTTTTCCCTTCCTTGACATCAAACTCACTCGAGAAGAAAATGGGGATTTGACACTGGCCATGCATAGAAAATCCACTTTCACCGGGCAATACATTCACTACAACAGCAGTGTGCCAAAATCCCACAAAAGAAACTTAGCAACCTAGCAAACAGAATCTGGAACATCTGCTCTGAACACAAAATCGAGGGAGAACTGGGCTACCTGAGGAAAATTTTGCTAATGCAAAACTACTAAGAGCGATTCATTGATGTCAACATCAGACCACGGCAGATTCGTACTAGAGAGGATACCGTCAAGCAGGTTTTCCTGGGCTTACCATTTAGGGGCGACGTACCAACTTCAATAATTGCATGGCGACTGAATAGAATAACTAAGGAGAATTTTCCCAGTGTTAAAGTTAATATCACATTTAGTACACAGAGAATCATGAGGCTGGATGCCAAAGATCAATTGCCAATTCTCTCCAAATTATACATAGTATACAAATTCCCATGTATTTGCGGTAGCACATATAACGGACGTACGAAGAAACAACTGATAAACAGAATCCAGCAACATTTACCAAAGAAATTGATTAATAAAGGCTTGGCAGCGTCACCAAAATCATCTATTTCCGATCATATATTGGAAACGGAGCACACAGTCAATTTGACCAATTTCTCGATTCTATATAAATCAAAAACGGAAAAATTATTATATATTTATGAAGCCCTCTATATAAAACAACAAGCACCTGACTTTAATATCCAAAGGTTTCATCAACATAATATTCTAATCGGCTGGCCAGGAATAAAAAATTTCAACAATTTACTAGAATCCAGGCAAGACCGAACACGCCCTCGACTAGACTCAACACACATTCATTCGGATTTGCAACAAACAGAAGAGGAATAAACAGATGCACAAACCAACAATATGCAGTCCGCACTTGCGCTGTTACTAAGTGAAAAAAACAGATTTGCACAAATAGGTGAAACGAAAAACTACACTCGGAAAAATAGCACTCGTACACGTAACAGCGAACATAGCCAACAGATGCCTAACTCTCAAATCATCAATACAACAATGACCAGATCTCAGACATCACTTTGCAATACAGCGAGAATGACCTTTACATGCAAACAGACACACACACAGACACAAACGCATACACACTTACCAATCAGCAATATCAAGAAGTTGAAGTAAAACAGAGTCAGATTCGTTGCCACCAACTTAATTAAATGAAAATTCAGAATGTATATAAATGAAAGATTGCAGAGCGAAGTTTAGTATTCTTGAAATAAATGGCCAATATCAACCTAGTTATTAATTTGTTTTACTTCCTAATAAGATATATATATATATATATATATATATATATATATATATATATATATATATTGAAATGCAAAACGAATGAAAAAAATGTTAACGTGGAGACAGTATGAATTAATGCAACACCTGACCTATTGCGTGCATCCCCTCCAGTTCAAGACCAATGCCCAAAAATACTTTTCTGCTTGCACAAATTCGGTTGCAGCTAGTTTTTCCACAGATCCACTTAGGAGGATAACTTATTTATGTTATTGTTTAATTTTTACATTAAATACCACACATGGAGACATACTAGTGATGATCCAATGGTTTGCTGAGTAATTACAGATGTGTATTCATCATTTGATATAAAACAGGTGTTTAAGTTGCCATTCTCTATCATTCGAGTAATAAACCGTCTCGTCGATCAGCCACGTAATTTGATCGACAACTTGCGCACGTATAAGGGTAAATATAGTTTGAGGGCGACATTAAAGGATATTACTTTTTAATTGCTGGTAAATGCAAGTGTGTTAGCTTAAATAGCACTCGTAGTTTATCTATGCTAAATTTGCTTGTTAATGCCGATTCAACTTTCTTCTGTACTGTGCAGGAAAAACGTCTGAATTAAATGGAATTTTTAAGCAAATTACTTTCTTATTTGATCTTAAATACGTACGCTTCTTTTTGTTTTCTCCTTTATTAATCGACTCAATCAGTTGTCTAGTTTAGCCTTTAGACATTAGATAATTTTTTGCTTTAATAAAGTCGTCACCTTTTAAATCTGGGCTGACAATCTGTTAATTCACAGCCGAGATTTATTGATAATTTATATTGAAAGGCACGAAACCACTATGGTACAAAACTGTGCGTACCAGGTTGCATTATGATGAATCGTTCTAGTTTATTTACTATTAACAACTTTCTTTAGTAGTACTACCAGAAAAAACGGAAAATCATCTTTCTCGTGCTCTGACGTGAAACCGATATATTTATGCGCTTGATTGAAACTTTGAAGCAGTGTTCGTTATTGCGACCTATTGTTAAGAACAAGGATCATCAACATACCATATGTATTGTGCACGTATAATTGCCACTCTTTATTGATATGTTCACACGATCGCTTATGAAAATTTCATTCAACACCGGAGATATGTGCTTCTGATTGCCCCACAATCAATCTATTGACGGGAACTTCCATTAAAACGAAACTGTACATCTTTCGTTTGTAGCAAAATCAGCTTGCATAGGGTATGACTTGGGACTGGAGATGGTAATACGTTTTGGTCCACCCTTGAACTATAACGCAAATGATACCTTCAGATGGAATGTTTATGATCAAACGCGAAACATCAAAATAGTTTGGTAACACAATTCCAGATATATTTGTAAAAAATAAGATTATGGTGCCTTTTAGTGCTACATCTTCGTTTAAAAATGTTCCAATTGAAGCAATTATTGACATTATAGTTCAATCAGTAGTCCAAAATATATTAACATCTCCGGTCCCAAGTCATACTCTATTCAGGCTCATTTTACTACGAACGAAAGATGTGCAGTTTGTTTTAATGGATGTATCCATAAATAGATTGATTGGGTGGAAATGGTCCTCAGATTGTCATAGACCATCTTGATGACACATCGTTAAAGTGTAAAATGTATAAATTTGCATAATACCTACGCCATGCAGATCATACTTTCATTTTTCTTAAAACTGGTCGCAATTACGAACACTGGTTCAAATTTCAATAAAGAGTATAAAAATATAAATTTTACGTCAGAGTATGATATAAATGATATTCTGCTTCTTCTGGATGTACAAATAAAGAATGATGCTAATGATAATTCAAAAAGAACGATTTATCATAAAACTACTTTGTCTACAGAGTTTTGTATTATAGCGGTTTCGTGCCTTTTTTTCAAGTCAGTCCAGGCTAGAAGGGTGACGAATATACTAAAGCAAAAAAATGCCCTAGACAATTGATTGAGCCAATCAGTAAAAGAGGTAATCAAAAGAGACTTGCGCATTTTAAATCAGATAAGAAAGAAATTTGCTTCAGCATCCCATTTACGGCAGATTTTTTCCCGCATGATACAGAAGAACTTTGAGGCGGCATTAGCAAGCACATTTAATATAGCTAAATTAAGAGTGTTGTTTAAGGTAACACATTTGAATTTACCAGCAATTAAAATGAAACATCTGTTAATGTCGAACGAAAATATTTCTTGCCAGTTTACATGCGCAAGTTGTCGAGCAACTTACGTAAGGCGATCGAACAAACATTTAATTACTCGAATGAGAGAACAGGGCAACTTAAACGTCTGTTTCATATCAAATAGTGAATACACGACGCAACATATCATTGAAACCACGAACGTATGAATCCATACGCGGTCTTTAAGATAATCAGCAAATGAAAAAAACAGAAAGAGTTAACGACATGTGAAATTATATGGAGAAACAAAATGCAGCCAGTTTTATGAAAGCAGTGGAAGCATGTTCGGGCAGTGGGTCTGAAATTGAGGTGATGCACGCACTTGATTGGTTGTTTTTAAAATATTTGTCCTGTTAATTGGTTTTAATTTTCTTATTTAATTTACAGTTTAATATATATATATATATATATATATATATATATATATATAGTGTGTGTGTGTGTATGTGTGTATGCGTGTGTGTTTGCGAGAGTGTGTTTATTTCTAGATAATTAATAAAAATATGAGAAAGAAACGATTTTTGTATCCGAAAAAAATTTCTTTGACTTTTGCACATGGGAAAACTACTATGAAAAAAATTGCATTTATATATTTAAATAGCCATGCAAACTACACATCTAAGTAAAGATTTTATCAAAACAAGGAACTTTTATCTAATCATTAATTATATTTGCTTTTAGTTAAAATAATACTAATACGTAAAAGTAATAATTTATATATTTAATTTAGTTGGAGACTCGGCTTTTATATAACATTCAAACAAAATAATTTCAATTATACAATAATTGATTGCGCGGGTGGTGGTATCAATTCTTTAAATCAAGTTTGCAAGCTTGAAGTAAACACCAAACCCACGTATTTAACCAGTCGTCGAACAACATAAAAAAACTTCTGACCAGTAGCACGCACTGACGCGTTTTGAACTTCCATGATCATCATCAGAGTACGACGGCAGTCAGTTAAATGTTTACTTCAAGCACGCAAACTTGATGAAAAGAATTGTTAACACCACTCTGTGCAATCAATGATTATTTAATTGCATTATATACACACATATATATATATATATATATATATATATATATATATATATATATATATATATATATATATATATATATATATATATCCTTTATGATATCCATGCCGTTTAAATTAACACAGTATTCTATAATTAGGAAAATAACATAAATAACAAAACATAAATAACAAAAACACTTTGTTATTTAAGTGTTGTTTTCCTAATTATAAGAATATATATATATATATATATATATATATATATATATATATATATATATATGTTGTTTAATGTTGTATCTAGTTTACTTTTTGGTAAATTGCATCCATATTTTCTATTTGAATTCCGATGAAAGAAATTCTTTTCATTTGTATTTTATATTCCCACTTTATATTTAAAATATGCTTCAATAAACTATAATTAAAATGCAAAAAAAATTATGTTGAAAGCATTAAAAGCTTAGACGCGGAGCAAAATAAATAATGAAGGAAAGTTTTTTTCAAAACCAATAGTTGAGGAACATATAGTGTGGTGTCTGTTCAGTAATGACAGATTGGGGATGGTTAGTTGGAACTTTAGTTCTAAATGAATGCCTTATAAGCTACACACAAAGGAAAAAAGACTAGCCGAGTTACATTAATTATAGGATTGAAAATTGTGTGTAGTGTGCGGCAGAGTGGCTCAGTGGTTAGAGAGCCAGATTCCGAGGCTGATCTGTCTAGGTTCGAGCCCTGTTCGCAGCAATTTTTGGCCAGTACGTGATGAGTTCTCAATAAGACGAAACCAGTCCATTGGATGAAATGCCTTTTCTTAGTTTATACTGAAAAATATTTGTACTTATTGGTTAGGTGTTTATATAAAGTTTGCAACCTTCATTATAGTAATTGAGGAACTTACTTATTTAGAAATTACCGACATATAATTAAAAGAAAATTGGGTACTCGGGCTGTGATAAAAATTACAATAATCATGGTTGCGATCAAGATATAAGCACCTGAACCATTATGTACATACATTTGTCAGTATAAACTAAATATTGTATAGTGTAGAACAAAAAATTCATCCAGTAGACGGTTTCGTCCTCATTGGGAGCTCATCATGTACTGTCTAAAATTTGCCGCGGACAGGGTTCGAACCTGGACACGTTTGCTTCGGAAAGTGGTACTCTAACCACTGAGCCACTCTGCAGCAAATTACATGCAATTTTCAGTTATATACTAAATAATGTTTCTTGGTTCGCCTATTGTTTATGTGGAGCCTATATGGCATCCCTTTAGAATTTAAGTTCAATGTTCTACAATGCTAGATTGCGGATATTTAGTTGGAATTTCAGGTCTAGAAGGATGTCATATAGGTTCCACATAAATGAAAGGATAATCATGAAAAATTAGTTAGTATATAACTGAAAATACATGTAATTTGCTGCAGGGTGGCTCAGTGGTTAGAGCAACAACTTCCTCTGCAAACGTGTCCAGGTTCGAACCCTGTCAGCGGCAAGTTCAAGACCGTACGTGCTAAGATCTCAATAAGAACGAAAGCGGCCCACTAGATGAATTGCTTTTCATTACTAAACATTGCTTAGTTTATATATACATATATATGTACAAAATGGGTCAGGTGTTTATATCAAGATCGCAACCTTGATTAAAATAAATATTTTGATTTATAAACCAGAGTGCGTGAAAAATTACTTTTCAGTCATGAATTTTAAATACGCATAATATGCTGTACATAATCAGATTCCTTCCATTTTGTAAATTTCTTTTGCAGGAGTTATGAAACATATATTAATTATGTTTACTTTTAATCACAGCACACAAAATTTTTATCTAAGAAAATGTCATAAAAAGTAACATATTTAAACATTAATTTAAGTCAGTTGCAAAATGGAGACAAAGATAGCATACGATTAAATTCACGTTTTTTCGCAGTAAATACCCGCTTGCTGTTTGGACAATAAAGTTGGTTTCGTGCGTGTATAAATAACTAAAAATTTTTGTCGTGTAAGCAATACGATTGATGAGCACCACACTTTCTTATTTAAATTAAGGCGAGCTGTGCAAACATTCTTCTCTATTTAGAGGCTTTCGCTACAAAATACCTTTATCCAGAGTTATGCAGACGAAATCAAGTTGTGCGCACACTGTCTCTACTGCGGAACTTTACTACGTGTGAAATAATTTTGAGTTATTCTTCTTTTGGCTGAATATAATGGAAATAAATCTGTGTACCACTTTACTTTTTAAGTGAAATTAATAAATTTATCTTATTTATTTAATAAATAATTTAATAAAATATAGCAAATATTTAATACTCGACAAATATAACGTGTTCTATTTATATTCATAACTGGAAACAAAATTTTAGCAATTTGAACACAAAATACCCACGTACAATTCCGTTAAATCGGATAAAATATAACACGTACTAATTGCTAAAAAATAATAACTTAATGTCATGTAGTTAAAAAATCGTTTATTATTTTGTCTTAGGACACGTCAGGTTCCAGTACTGGCTGCAAGAACAAAAAGAAATTATAAATAAATATAAAAGAAGTAACAGCCTATACGTAATAATTTTTTTTAATAATTAAATCTTACGCTTTACATAAGCACCCAAATTTGATTCATAGTAAGAAAAACATTATATATTGAACCGCATAAATTTCGATATTCACATTTTGGCGATTGCGAATTATTTATAGTTGAGAAAATCTGAAAAACAAAACATGCGGCCTAATTGCAAGTATGTATAAGGTGTTGCGAACCTAGTAACAAATTAGTTCAGATGTGACCAGAAGGATAAACCAAAGGCAGCATGAACGGAAAGTATAATCTCATGCACATTCGTTTCGTGCTTACTGGCGACTCATCAGTAGGAGCCGGTATTACGTCCTTTAACCACTATATATTTGGGTGAGGATTGTAGGATAATAGGACGATACAATCTCCTAGACGAATGTGTAAACCTGCAGTAGTGAAGCTAACATAATATAAAGTCTCGACAATTCGACTTCAACGCTAACTCACTTTACATAATATATAAACCGAGTCTTTATTGATACTTACACTATGGCTATTGTGTTAGTAGACAATAACAACATTTTTGTACTGAAAAGATACATGGTACTAACACTATGGCTTCCGAGTCGGTACATGGTACCAACATGATGGATATCAATTTATGCTATAGTTCACCGAAATTGAGAATTACAACTATTTCTGAACACCTGTTACTCCTGTAAATCCATACACTCTGGCCTTGATCGATATCAGTTATCACAGTTTGCGGTAAGCGTGACATCATTAAATTCAATATATAACAGTTAAATAATGTTTGTTGCGAAGAGCTAATATATATGCAAGTATGTATTAGGTGTTGCGAACCTAGTAACAAATTAGTTCAGTTGTGACCAGAAGGATAAACCAAAGAGAGCATGAACGGAAAGTATAATCTCATGCGGCCCATCTGTAAACTTCCTATAAAGTTTCGAGAATGCTCGAATTATGCTACTTAAAATCCTCAATAAGAAGTTTCAATCATCAAAAGTCCAGCGGGTGACCTTATATGTATATTCTTAGACTGAATACCAACAGTCTTTCGCCTTCTCAAACATTGTAGATGCAAAGTGATAAGTCAACATCAACTTATAAATGTAATACCTTCTTGGGATATAGTATCAGAGGCTGGATTAAGCATATATAATAAAAGTAAAATTGGAAAAATTTACTTAGGCTACCTGGAATTTTATGACTACGCGTTCATGGAAGAACAAGCATTCTAATAGCTCTTCGACTTTACGTATATGGCGTTTGTTAAGTGTAAAAAACTAATTGGTTCCCAGGTTTAGTATTAAAATGACCTGAAGTTAAATGTACTCGTAAATCTAAACCCGAAGTTATTTTGCCTATGATTTAGCAATTGCTGTTAACTTGTAACGAGGTCAAGTGCTTCCGTTTATTTAATTATATAGTAAAATTTAGAACCCAGCGCTAAAAGTTACGTGTTGGGAAATATTAATTAAAATCCAGTGCACAATTATGTGA
Organism: Eudiplozoon nipponicum; assembly: GCA_029291075.1. Lineage (NCBI taxonomy): Eukaryota > Metazoa > Platyhelminthes > Monogenea > Mazocraeidea > Diplozoidae > Eudiplozoon > Eudiplozoon nipponicum. Next base: position 108,954 of record JAQBSW010001405.1, on the reverse strand, counting down.
GATAAAATGAAAATGCTTCAGGGGCAGTGTATATTTTTATTCTAGCTAGTTGAGTTTTAATATAAAAATATTATTTTTTCTTAAAAAGAAAAGTGAGAAAATAATATTGAATGGAAAACGAAATTAAAAAATTTGTTTCGCTAATTTTCTACTGAGCAACAAAATTATTTGCTCGAGATTAGAATTTACGAACGTCATCCGTTAATTGATGACCGAAAGTGGAACGCATTTCGGACATACTTAATTAATGCAATGAAAGTGTCATTTTTAAATCGAACATAACAAAGCGTTTTGCTTTCATACAGCAATTATATGTAAATTGTTTTGCCTAAGAATTCGATTTCACGTATTTAGCTAGCCAGATAGTGCACTAAATAATGCTTTAAACAATATAATTATTTTATAAATTTTCTAGCAAGACGTTTTATCCTAGGAACCAATTATATTTATAATATCATATTTTTCACACGTTGCATAACCAAATTTCAAAAAAATTATTATCGCCTTTATTTTTAAAATAAAGAAGGAAAATAGACGAGTAGATGGATTACGTTGTCTACCTTTTATAATATTGATGAATAAAGATTTATTTTTATGCAATGTCACAATATCTGAAAGAGAAATATCTAGCACTAGTTGTTTGAAGAATTATGCTTAAAGATATTATAGAACGTGTTCCAATTCCAAAAAACAAAGGTACAAAAAATTAACATACACATTTGTATTTACATTGATATGTGTCCTTTTGCGTGTATGATGAGATATTTTCAACGAAATAAAAATCACAGGGGGATAAAATCGAGAACGTACTAGGTGACCCATCCGATATGGAATCTCTGAATTTTAACAAATCAATAGTTTAGTGGATAGATCACAATATGCTATCACATGCAATCTCTAAACTGTATATATATATATATATATATATATATATATATTTATATATATATATTCTTAAAATTAGGAAAGCAAATAACAAAATGGATAAAGGCCATTTATTTCGTGAATACTAATCATCTCTTATACAATCATACATATTTATACATTTTGGGTTTTCAATTGATTATGCTATTCAATTGAAAACCCAAAATGATATAAATATGTATGATAGTATAAGAGATGATTGTATTCACGAAATAAATGGCCTTTATCCACTTTGTTATTTGTGTTTTCCTAATTATAGGAATACTGTGGTAAATTAAAAGGAATGGACATTAAAGAAGAATAAGGTATATATATATATATATATATATATATATATCGTTCTCTTATATATATATATATATATACTACTATCATACATATCACGTGCCATTTTGGATACACATTAATTTCTGCACGTACAGAAAAAAACATCGGTTTGACATTCAGCCTTATTGATGGTCATAATGCTTTTTTAAGAATAGTCTTCATTTCCGTTTATTAAGTTAATTTATTATTACAGTATTTTTCATTTGTTTTTTATTCTTCTGTACGTTAACTAATTTTGACTAGGTGCGGCATATTTATATTGAGCGTGTTAGAATTCTTGAAGAACATGGAATGTAGATCTTGAGGAATCATTACTTTTATTTTTTTGGGAATAAAGAAATTTTGTTTTTCTGGACTATTCTATAAGGATAAATTCTACATAATATTGATCAATATAATAATTTTCTTGAAATTGGTTAGCATTTTGATTTGTTTTTTGCACTATACTGGCGAATTGTCACATATTAATGGTAGGATTTTGATTGGTTGTACATTTCCAAAGTAAACTATATAATGCATCATGTAGCAAAGGCAATTCAAACAGTAGAACGGGTTTCTCCTTATTGAGAACATCTCCAAGTGTTGTCAAAAATATGTTACGGTTACGATACGAACTTGGGGACATGTGTTTCAAATTCTGTCACTCTATCCACATGATGCAATTTTTAGTTGATATTGACAATATATTCATTCATATTTATTTTTACTTAAGTTTAATAGCAGGAGTTATTTATATATAAGCTGTCTTTGTAATCTAAGAATTAAAAAGCAAAAACATTTAATTAAATTCCCCGTTTTCGTTCATTTTGAGTACTTATAATGTTGCTGTAATAGTTGCCACAATCGACATTTGAATTATTGCTTGGAATATCTAAACTCCTCCTCTACACTACCATAGCCATACTGTCCATTATATACCGACTAACTTTTTTCGGTGGATCTTTGCGTGGTGTTTGTCATATAATATTTAATCGTAGATGGCTAGGTTGAACAGAAGATCAGGAACAAAAATTAATAAAATTCACAAAAAGAGATGAGTGAAAAAAATACCATTTGTATATAACAGTAAATGTTAATGCGAAGCACAGTTTTGTTGGCTAAGGGAATTTGACGAAAATCTCTGAACCAAATGCACTCTGATAAAAATTAAAGCTGTGACGATTTTGGCAAATACTTGATGAGTGTTCAATAAGGATGAAACTAGTATCTATGTTAGACTGCGTTTGTTACCTGATGCAGTACTTAGATTATACAGACAGTATATATATATATATATATATATATATATATATATATATATATATATATATATACATATATATATATACGCTTTTACCACAGAATGTCAATATGCAAAAGTTTCTCCATAGGTTCAATCGCGGAATGGATATTATATGGATTGTCCAAGGTTCAAAAAATGACCAACAATAAGAGACTTCCGCCTTTCAGACCAATTTTATCTTTGGTTAATTCTCCGCAGCACGGGTCAGCCAGATTATTATACCGGATTATAAAACCTATTATGAAAGGAAAAATGAAGCACGTTGTACAGGATAGCTTTCAATTTGTGGAAAAAATTCGCGACTTGAATTTAAAAGAGAAGAAATGTTGTCCCTCGATATAAAATCCCTCTTTACTAGTATTCCAATAAATAAAACTATAAATATCCTGTGTAAATAAATATATATAACCCGGGGTGAAATCGGTTTGTCTTCTTCCAGTAGCTCGGTTTCGAATATCTTTGACATATACGCATGTACAAATGGAGCGAAATATATTTGCTCAATGCCTGACAGAATAATCCGAAATAAATTTATCTCTTTAATTTAAATTTGCTACTTCAAATATCATGCATAATTTAACTGCATTTAACAGATATGTTACAGTCATTTTCATATCCTTTACAGACTCAGTATATATATTATATAGTGTGAGTTAGCGTTGAAGTCGCATTGTCGTAGACTTTATATGATGTTAGCTTCACTATTGCAGGTTTACACATTCGTCTTGGAGATTGTACCGTCCTATTATTCCACATTCTTCGACCAAATATATAGTGGTTAAAGGGCATGATACCGGCTCCTACTGATGAGTCGCCAGTAAGCACGAAACGAATGTGCATTAGATTATACTTTCCGTTCATGCTGCCTTTGGTTTATCCTTCTGGTCACAACTGAACTAATTTGTTACTAGGTTCGCAACACCTAATAAATACTTAAATATCAATTTTGTTGGATACAGTGACACATTTTATGACAATTTCTACTCAAGTATCTAACAGCAAACATATTTATGCTATTGTTTACAACTGTCTTATCCCAGTCAGTCATTATGCACTGAGATGCATTTTCTGTTTTATCGAATGGGATTTAAAGATGTTAAACCGTTGTTCTTTAATTAGAGCTAAACGAATTATTCTTTTACGTAGGGCAAATATCTTATAATCATTATCAGCACAGTTACGTTCAGGCGTTCTACTTTCCATTTGAAACATGTGTTAAAAATTTCAATGTTTTCTAACTCTCGTTTTGAAAGCAGCTGAAAATTGTTATTCCAGAGTTCATAGGTAACGAAATAAATAAAAATTAAAATGGCATAATCTTGTATAAATGCCTGGAACAATTCATTCATTTAATTATTTAAAAAAGAGTTTAAAGTAGCAGAAAAGCGCAGAGACAGAAAAGAAGACTCCCTTCACGGAGATAGTCTTTACCTTGTTAAATAGATAAAATAATCGTGTTCTTTTTAGGTGTCGAATTTTCTGTAAACTGTAATATAGGCTAACCTGCCGCTAACGTTGACCTCAGGTATTATTTATCGATGCGCATACATACGTTTTTGATCGACTTACGTAAGCTGATGTACCAAACGTCTAACAACTAGAGTGGAAATGCATTACATATTGAACGTGTGTATCAAATTAAGTGGTAAATAAAAGTCTGCAGCGCGACGCATACTAATGAGACGTCGAGCACTTTTAACTTGCTTACCGACAGAATAATAAATAAGCTAGCCACCAAGATATTTTATTCAATTTAACAAATAAACTGATATTTTTAGTGATCTTTGCAAATTGGATTCACCGAAGCAGCACAAATATGTCATATTATTCAAAGATGTCAAAGAATAGTTTGTTCTATTGATATGCAATGTGTAAATTGATAAGCATCCGTTGATAAGTATTCTTTCATTATGACAATTTTGATGTATAGAAAAAGGAATTATTATATCTCAACTATGATGCAGCACCTAGAATTGTCACATCAATACTGATTTTTTTGGTCTATATTGGTATTCCCTTATTAAAGCCAAAAGGGCAAGTGAATTGATAATTTTGAGAAGCATGTATCTCTCGGAGTCTATGACTCTAACCACTAAGCCAGCCTACCGTACGCTGCATAAATTTTCAATTGTTTACAAGGTAATCTTTTCGGGTAGTCTGTCATTCTCGTGGGGCTTATTTAGCCTTCATTTAGATCCAAAGTTCTAACTAGCCACGCCAAACTGTAACTATAGAACAGACACTACGTTACTTTAGGAAATGGTTTTCAGTTGAACATTTATGTAATTTCGTGAGTGGAGGTAATAATTGTTAAATTCATGTTTGCGAGCATTAAACACCAATCCCATTATATGATGGGAGATTGTGGTGGATAGTTGGAACTTTATGTCTATAATGATATCATATAGGTTTCACTTGAAAGAAAGGCTAACTATAGAATAATGAATTATTATAAAATTGAAAAATACATAATGGATTGGTATTTATATCACGCTCGCAAACTTGATTAAAATAACTGTCATCAGCGACCGCGCAATCAATGATCGTTTAGACAATTATGACGTTTCTTACTCAAAATAAGAATCAATAGTACAAATCTTTAATTTGTACGAAAATGCAATTTTCTTGCAAGCTTCGCGACAAATTACTGCTGCTAATACGTACTTTATAAAATGTTTAAAAAATTGCACACGCTACTTACGCTGTACAAGTAGTGATGCAAATTAACTTTAATATTTATTGTACTATACTTTGATATTTGATATGCTTCATATTGCATCATTAGGTTATTTTATGTAGTTACTACTATTTACGTCTCTATTGGAGTATTATTTAAAATAACTTCCTTTGAAACTGTTCACTTTGACTTATTAACAAATCAAATAAAAATGCATGCATCAGTATGAGATTCAAATGAAAAGTAGGAATTATTACCTTTCTGTGTGTTCAAGTCCTAATGAACTATAAGACTGATTAAATTTTGCACATTCATATTTGATTTTGATTGAGAATAGTAAAAATTTCTCCGAAACGTGGATTTTGCTTCATATCGCATATTGCAATAAAGACAGATGCGAAAAGAGTTAAATTGTAAAGCATTCGAAATCAAGACAATCAAATTCATAAAAGTGATGTAGAAATATAAACAGCGCCAATGGTACTTGGCAGTTTCTATCCCTTATACTTTGGTCTAAAAGATAAATATAATTTATATTTTTCCATGCCTTTGTTCAAATTACTTGCTACTTTCTTTCTTCTGTAAAATATATTCCTTTATTAATTCTATCGTGAGCTGGTGCAAAAATTTTATACATGGTATTTGGTTAAGCAGGCAACCAAAATATATAAATTCGTTAATTGAATGGAATTATATATATATATATATATATATATATATATATATTCTTTTGCAATGCGGGCTTTAATAAAATTTATTGTAACCTTCCTGTGTGCAAAAAACAGAAATTTTAACAGATATAAGCAATACAATAAAACAATAAATGATTGCGCGGGTGGTGGTAACAATTCTTTAAATCAAGTTTGCGAGCTTGAAGTAGACACCAATCCCATTGTATATAACCAGTCATCGAACAACATAACAAAACTACCGCCAGCCGCAACGCACTGACGCGTTTCGACCTTCCATGATCATCATCAGAGTACGACGGCAAACTGACTATCGAGGATCAAACCGTATTCAATATATATGGAAATCAAATTTAGATAGGCGGCTCTCACCTCTAGCAGTCTCTCATACATTGAACTTGACTGGAAATGTCGGCTGCACAATTTCTATGCAGTCACGAACATTAAGTTTTTGCAGCTTTCGCCACATATAAACATATAAGCAATACAATAAAATAATAATTGATTGCGCGGGTAGGAATACTTAAACAAAGTTTGCGAGTTAGTTGCTCATCTCATTATTTTAACTAGTCGTTTCAGAAACTACTGCGTTAATATTGATGCAGTCGATTTTCCATGATCATCACTGAGCACGGCAAACTGACTATCGAGGATCAAACCGCATTGAAAATATGCGTGGCGAAAGCTGCAAACAGTTTATGTTCGTGACTGCATAGAAATTGTGCAGCCGACATTTCCAGTCAAGTTCAATGTATGCGAGACTGCTAGAGGTGAGAGCCGCATATCTAAATTTGATTTTATATATATTCAATGCGGTTTGATCCTCGATAGTCAGTTTGCCGTCGTACTCTGATGATGATCATGGAAGGTCGAAACGCGCCAGTGCGTTGTGGCTGGCGGTAGTTTTGTTATGTTGTTCGAAGACTGGTTAAATACAATGGGGTCGGTGTTTACTTCAAGCTCGCAAACTTGATTTAAAGATAAAAGAAACATTTCTTTCTCATGGTCTTCTCCAATATCTACTCATGAACATACCTTTATATATAAATTAGAAAGCAAAACAAGATAGAAATATGTGAAAAATAGAATGCAATCAAATTGCGTTCGTCACATCCAGTTCAAGCTCAATGCTTGTACGTGCTTCTTCTGCTTACATAAATCCGGCTGCAATTTTTTATCCATAAGGCTTCGTATGTGGCTAGCTCCCTTTTGTTTCTGCATTTAGTAATTACTTTGAATGCTACGTCTGGAGAACATACGTGCGATGTTTCGATGATGTGTTGCGCAATAGCAGACGTGTATTCACCATTTGATTTGAAACAGGCGTTCAAGTTGCAATGTTCTCTCATTCGAGTAATTAACCGTCTGGTCGATCGGACTACGTAAGTTGATTGACAACTTGCGCATGTGTATTGGTAAATAAAATTTGATATCGACATTAACGGCTGTTTCTCTTTGATTGCTGGTAAAGGCAAGTGTGTTAGCCTTAACAACACTCGTAGTTTAGCGGCATTACATGTGCGTCTTAATGCTGCTTCAACTTTCTTTTGTGCCATTCGGGGGGATGCAGTTTCCGGAATGGCACAATTTGATTGGTTTCCGTTTTCACACTCTCTCCATGTTCACATATTTCTATCTTGTTTTGCTTTCCAATTTATACATAAAGATATGTTCATTAGTAGATATTTGAGAAGAAAATACGAAAGAAATGTTTCTTATACCTGATAAAAATTTTTTGTGTTTTTGCACACAGAAGGGTAGAATGAATATATATATATATAGTAAAATACTGACTCGTGACATCTCTTAAGAGTTAGAAATTTTTACCGAATAACAACGATTATGATCAAGTATGTTTTTAAACCCAGCGCCAAAGCTAAAAATAATTTTTTTGCGTTATTTGAAGTTTCATTTCGCGTTTAACTTTATCCGTGCCAAATAACAGAAAGTTTCTGGACGTCTTTATATACTTATGCAAGATAATGAGCGGAGAGAATGATTTCCGCTGCTGTTTATAAGACTTATGTTTCAATGTATCTAAGAATGAACGATGAATAATTTGTCATACTGTTTTAATCCATTGAGAAGATCATAAAAAAACAAATAGTGGCAGTGGGATTTCTGTCGAGAATTCAATTTTTTCATTCTCTCCGTTGGAACTCGAAATCTAAAATTGAGATAAAACGAATGATAATTTTCTCTAAAGTTGTTGGTGTCTCATCTTTTCATGGTAATTCTTCCGTTAAAATACCTTTTTAAAATTGCAAAATACATACCATTATTGATATTTTTAGCAGTCTGGCAAGTTATCTTCTTAAGAACCGAACTGTTTAATGTTAATGAGCACTAACTATCTATACATGAGACTACGTTAATTTTTGCTCTCTAAATAAGAATCACGGTTCAGATGAGCATAACAGCAGCGTTGACCAAAACAACAGCAGGCGAATGCAAGTATGTATTAGGTGTTGCGAACCTAGTAACAAATTATTTCAGTTGTGACCAGAAGGATAAACCAACGATAGCATGAACGGAAAATATAATCTCACACACATTCGTTTCGTGCTTACTGGCGAGAGTGTATGGATTTACTGGAGTAACAGGTGTTCAGAAATTGTTTTAATTATCATTTTCGGTGAACTTTAGCATAAATTGATATCCATCAGGTTGGTATCATGTACCGACTCGGAAACCATAGTGTTAGTACCATGTACCTTTTCGGTACTAAAATCTTGGTATCGGTTACTAACACAATAGCCATAGTGTTAGTATCCTTTACAGACTCAGTATATATATATTACATAGTGTGATGTTAGCTTCACTATTGCAGGTTTACACATTCGTCTAGGAGATTGTACCGTCCTATTATTCCACATTCTTGTACCAAATATATAGTAGTTAAAGGGCGTAATACCGGCTCCTACTGATGAGTCGCCAGTAAGCACGAAACGAATGTGCATGAGATTATACTTTCCGTTCATGCTGCCTTTGGTTTATCTTTCTGGTCACAACTGAACTAATTTTTTTTACTAGGTTCGCAACACCTAATACATACTTGCATATATATTAGCTCTTCGCAACAAACAGTATTTAACTGTAAAAGTTGGCATGGTGATGGAAGCCTCTTTCATTGCATTATATATAGAACACCAATTACTTCATATATAATGGAAAAATTACGAGTAAATGACAGCAATGAATTTCATAAGTAATGCTTTAAATATATTATTTTAGTGAGTTGATTATTTTCTCCGTTAATGCAAATGTGCATTATCTGTATAAACTATTTTTCATATAATATTCCAAAGTTTGCCTAAAACGAAATTGATGTAAAATAAAGCCTGAATTACTAAATATAAAACATTATGTGAAAATACACTTCGCACTTGATAATTACTCATAAAAGCAACCATTTTTATTACACTAGAAATCGGTTTTACATTAACGCAATAAATATGACCAATATGCAACTTTATCAATATAAAAATAAACAATATTTACGTCACATTTTTCATCGAACCTGATTTATTAGGATTTATTAGGACAACTGTAACACAGAGAATACAGCAAGGAACGTACGTCTTCCGTAAAAGTTATGGGATATTTTTAATATGTAGGTTAGAGAACAATAAGAATCTCAAGCAGAAGAGCCTACTCGAGTCAAGAGAGCAGTTGAAAAATGAAATTCGTTTATGATCAAGTAATGAAATCTGAGCGATTCGAAGTCCATTGAGCACTTGCGGAATATTCTAGACTTCAGGATGACCGTCATGCTTTGCAGCCAAAAAAAAGAATTCTATTCTCGCACGTTTAAGCCTCAATGAACGCCATGGACAATTTGGCGTTTAGAAGATGTCAGTAGTCAAAGCAATTCCCCATATCCCAAGGGTGTTTAAACAAATTTTCTTTACTCAATCAATTCTCACGTTCCAATAATTTGTATTAAAGTTTAAGAGTTCAAATAAATGACTTCAAATATGCAAATGTAATCTTTTACTAGAAAGCCCTTCTGTGCGTAGCAACAAAAGCCGCGTGTATTTAAACGAATTCACTCTTCTTACGCTTGTTTAATTCAAAAAATCAAAAAGTTGTAAGAAAGATACATTATGACAAAATGCATAAGAAAATATAGGCGTCAAAATTATTAACAATGTTTATGATTGGTAAAACTGCAAGCTCCTGTGTAATGTTCTGTTTATGTGTCACTGAAATTTATTTTCCGTTATTTTGTTTTAAAATATGCAGCGCTTTTCATTTTTCAACAAAACTTACCATTAGATCACTCATTTACTTTTATGTTTACAGTTTAACATACTCATTTAAGAGGTTAAATTATATACATAAAATTGAGATTTATTCCATACTTAAATTTTCCTTTCTTGGGCGCTTCCACTACTTTGAGAATTATTATTTAACAGTTCAAAATAAATAATTAACTAACGTATCTTGTGGAGTTTTTGGAAATGATGGCATACTAATAAAGCAACGCTAGTGTGATCAATTGCGCTGCTGAATTAGCTTCCACCGACGATCCTGCTCATGAACGAGGATAGTATACACTTGTGGATGCAATTTAGCATCATTCTTGCGCAATCAAAAATAATGTTGCATCCTGCCATTGGCACAGTTTTTACTTCAAAAAGATTTAAGACCTAAAGGATATGCGGGTCCTCTTAGACAGTCAATCTTCTAACATTCTACCTATGGTGAATTGACCTTCAAAATGTAAGCATGAAAACCTGCGAAAGTTCATATTTGAAAAATAATTCAACATGCCTAAAATATAAACAAATAATTAATTCAACACTATTTATTAAAAATGCACATATTCGTGCTTAAAAGTACTTTGCTAAAGGTAACAAAACTTGCCGACATCCACTTGTTCCGACTTGTTTTACATTGACGCTATACTTGGCAATGCTATGCTGAGGCGAATTAAAATTAATCACGCATCACAAATATTTCAAAATAATTTAGCACTAAATAACTTATAAACAAATAAGAAGAGTTAATACACACTAGGTGTTTTCTGATATAACATGACAAGAATATTTAAAATAACCCGACTCTATTGCGAACGTACAAGATGTTGCACAAATTGATGCATATTTAACGTTGATCGTTAAAGTTAGTTCATGAAGAACACATAACTGAGATAATTAAAACACACTGTACATTGCAATTGCCTTGTAAAGCTAATCAACAGTTTAACTTATATCAATTAATATAATCTTTTTTTTCAATGCCGCGTTTTGCGTACGCGGGTTGTAGCTTTGCACCAACAGTTTCACAAAGATCCGATTGATCACAATTTCCATTTCCTTTTTGTCTTCGATCGGGCTGAGTTTGTATTCGTCCCAATGGAAATGCGTCCCTATCACATCTTTGTTTACTGGCAACTTTTCAGAACGAAAATCCCCGTTCCATCATCAGGCCAATAATCACATGTATACACAGCACAATACTCTCAATAGCAGATTTCAGTAAATGTGGTAACCTCGTTCCGAAACCGTTATATTCATATTTTATTTTATTGACTCACCACTGGTTTTAAAAAAAGCATTTGTCTCAGTAACTTAACTCAATATATGCATATGTTTAGCGCACATGAATGCCCTCAGCCAACAACTAAATCTACATATATATATATATATATATATATGCAATTAGCAGACCAATCCTTACCTTAGAATAATTTCAGTTATCTCAAATTCCCGGTACATATAATCTCATCTCGTGTGCAGAATGTTGTAGGGGAGTGAGAAAGTATCGAAACTTTTTGTTATAACAACCCGCGTACACAAAACGCGGCATTGGAAAATATGAAGTTGGCACTCCGCAGTCAAATTTCAAAAAATATAATCTTTACTTGAGTAAAATCTCACTTGTATAAATTTGATACATCGAAAAACAAAATATCAAGTATGAAGGTCAGATATGCGACTCTCATCTGTCGTGCATACATTTCACTTGACGGTAGAAGTCGACGACCCGATTTTTATGAAGTCATGAAAATATCCTTTTTGCCTCTTCTGTCGCATGCATATTAGTTATACATGTAAGTCTGTATCAATAGCACGGATGTTAACCACAGCTCTTTAATTCAATTTTACGAGCTTTACAAGAATGCAAAACGTAATGTTAATTAGCAGTCGCATGACATATCAAACCTACAGTCAGGCACACAAACTGACATGTGTTGAACTTGCATGATTCTCATCAGAGCAAAATGGCAAAATGTTTAACGAGGATCCAATAACAATGTATGGATAAGAGATGGAAATTAAGATGTACAACTATACCAACTAGTAGTTGTGTAAAAATTGACTGCCCAATTCCTATGCAGTCACATAAATCTATAATTTGCCAGCGTTTGAATAAGAACTACAAATTGTCCATGTCATAGCTGCGAATGAATTGAATCGCATATAAAAGCTTCATCCAACTATTAATTTCCTATCGCTTTTTATCTGTGACTGTCATAAATATTGACATTACAGCTAGTTTCACGTTCTAATAGCTACACTTCAAACCCAGTATTGGACGTGTATGCCAAAAATATGTGCACATGAGGCAACATTTACAAAAAAGTGAGGCTGGTTTTAAAAAATTGTGAAAAATGTACGCTTGAATCAGGCAAATCAACTCCTTATAATAATTAAAGCTACTTGCAAATCGAAACGTTACATAATTAGAAATTTTCTTCAAATACAGATAAAAATGAATGAAATGCATGTGAAAATGTAGAATCTGGTATTTCTTTAATTTGAAGTAATATTGAAATTAGTGCGTAAAGATTAGCATATGCGCACAAGTCTCTCTCTCTCACACACACACACACACACACATATATATATATATATATATATATATATATATATATATATATATATAAATGAAATCCAATGACAGGATATTGTTTATGAATATATTGTCAGAATAAACTAAATATTGCATCAGGTAGCAAAGGCAATTCATCCAGTAGACCGGTTTTGTCCTTATTGGGATCTCTTCAACTACTGATCAGAATTATTCGGTGACCGGTCTCGTAACGGCTCACATTTGGCTCAGAATCTTCTACTCTAACAACAACGTCACCCGTGATACATACTGCCCGAAAATTTTGAGTCTTATGCACCAATACTTTCTTGGCTAGACTTTCCATTACCTGGAATATATTTGGAATCTGTTAAAAGTTAAAGTTTTAAATAGTTAGCTCCCGATCTACCATTATACAACAGCCACTATGCTAAACGACTATGGTTGCGCGGGCGGTGATAACAATTTTTATAATCAAGGTTGCAATCTTGATATAAGCACCTAACCCATTAAGTACATACACATGTCAGTGTAAACTAAGTATTATATGGTGTAGAAAAGGCAATTCACGCAGTCGACCAGTTTCGTGCTTATTAGGAACTCATCACGTACTGGCAAGAATTGGCCGCGGACAGAACTCGAACCTGGGCACGTCTGCTTCGGAATCTGGTGCTCTAACCAACGAGCCACCCTGCCGCACACTGCTGCTTGGGAAGTTTTACTTAATTGAATTCTTATGTCAGAAATTTGGTAATTTATATAAAATCAACTTAAACTCCGCCTAGTCTCAATTAACCAATGCAATTTATCCAGTTTAACGGCTTCGTCCTTTTTGAGAACAAAGGTTGGTATTTGACATAAAACATGCACGTTGAATGCGACAAGAGTGGCGCAGTGGTTGGAGAAGCAGATTATGAGGCAACTGTGCCTCGGCTCGTGTCCCGTCCGAGGCAATATATGGAAAAAACTTCAAGAGTTCAAAATACGAATGAAACTGTTGTTTTGGATGAATTGCAGTTGCTACCTAATGCAATGTTGAGCTTAAACTAACAACGCATACAAAATCAAAATCCTATCAATAAACTTAAATCCAATATTCGCCAATGCCTCGGTTTGCGTACGCGGGTAATAACTTTGCACCGACAGTTTCACATAGATCCGATTGATCACATTTTCCAATTTCGTATTGTCTTCGATCGGGCTGAGTTTGTATTCGTCCCAACGGAAATGCGGTTCCATCACATCTTTGTTTACTGGCGATGTTTCAGGCCAATTTATCAACTTATATACACAGCACAATACTCACAATAGCAGATTTAAAGCAAATTTGAGTATTGTGCTGTGTATATAAGTTGATAAATTGGCCTGTAGATGGAACGGGGATTTTCATTCCGAAAAGCTGCCAGTAAACAAAGATGTGATAGAATCGCATTTCCATTGGGACGAATACAAACTCAGCCCGATCGAAGACAAAAAGGAAATGGAAATTGTGATCAATCGGATCTTTGTGAAACTGTCGTGCAAAGCTATTATCCACGTACGCAAAACGCGGCATTAAAGAATATGAAGCAGGCACTCCGCAATCAAATTTCAAAAAGACCTTAATCCAATATATCTTTCCCAAGCGGCATGGTGTCTGTTTTATAATGCCAAATCAGAGATGGCTAGTTAGACTTTAGATCTTAAGCGATTTAAATTGAGTTCAAATGGAAAGAAAGGATAACCAAAAACATAATTTGGTATATAAATTAAAACGTGCGTGAAGAGGCAGCACGCTTGACGCAGTGATTAGTCACAGGCTTTGTAACAATTGTTTTTCGGTTTGATTTCCTTGTGCGGAAAATTCTGGTCAGTACTTGAATATTTTGCAATAAGAGCCAAACCGGTTTACTTCCTTCGCTACCTGATGCAAAGTTGAGCTTTATGATGATGATAATATATTATATATATATATATATATATATATATATATATATATATATATATATCATTAAAGTAGGTTTTATCACAACCAATCTCAACTAAAACTTGTCTTCCTTTGTTATGTACCAATACATTCTACCTTATCATAAAGCCGTATAATGCGTCATCACTTTTGCTTGAAATTTGTCCGGAAACACTGGATTTAACATTTCTAAAGATATTTACGTTACAGCTGAGGCTTCGTTAATAATGCTTATAATTGAAAATAGTTGGACTTCTTTGTTAACTTTTTCACCTCTAAGAAAATCTAGCTATATTTATCTCAATAGCTTCAAAATTCAATACCATTTTTAATGATTACCTTTGTTTTAATCCGAAGTGTTACTACTGGTTTTGTGACCTGTGAGAAGTATATTCTCAGAAATTGCGGATTACTGCAGTAGCTGTACCACATTTGAACATTTTTTAGGATGATTCGGGTTTAATCTTCATTTGTGCCTAAATTTTTATCTTTGCGTTGTAGAAACATTGAAATTCGAAAGCGATTTCAATGCATCCGTAACGCACTGTAAATTGGTAGATAAAAGAAGCGGCTCGGATGAAGATTGAACAAGCATTTCCGTTAAAATGTTACTGCTCCTACACAAAACATAATCATTTGTGAGCATACGTCGCTTTCAGGCCATATCGCCGGTAGCAATAATGTTTTCAGGCTTAATCAGGTAAAGACAGCATAAATGATTCTGACTGGAAGTTATAGCACTTAACAGACTTAATCTTTGGTTATACGTGCAAAAGTTAACAGGAAATAAAATCAAATATGATTAAAAAAGAAACAGCAAAAACAAGTGCTTAAAAGGTAACACGAAGTAAAATCAAATTAGATTCTAAAAGAAACATAAAAAGCAGATACTTAAAACCAAAAGATGTGCCTTTAAAAGTCTTAACCAGTGCTTTTGGATACATATAAAATGAAAGTAATAAAGCATAATTTGGCATTATTTGAAAATGGAAGGCTGATTTGCGACATTACAAAGGTAGCCATAGATAAGATCCGAATAATTGCAATTTCTAATGTAATTTTGTTATATATATGTAATATATATATATATATATATGAATATATATATATATATATATATATATATATAGGTACTGGCGACTAATCGGTAAGAGTCGGTACTACGCCATATACCCACTATGTATTTGGCCAAGAAATTTTAATCATTTGGACGGTACAATCTCCTGTTTGAATGTGTATTCAAGCCGTAATGGAATTAAAGTCATATAAAGTATTCGCAATGAGACTTCAAAGCCGATTTACTATATACAATATATACAGCAAGACCAGAGTGTATGAATTTTCTGGATTATTAGTTATTCATAAGTAGTGGATACCATTTACACACTCTGTATGTATTATATATGGTGAGTTCACTTTGAAGTCGCATTGTGAAATAATTTATATGAAGTTACCTCCATTACTGTTTGAATATGAGATTGTACCGCCACCTGTAACTCATTACTTGATCAAATATATAGTCAGTATGAGGCGTAGTACAGGGTCCTACTGATGAGTCTCCAGTAAACACGAAACGTTTGTGTACTTGCAATTGTATATTTCGCTCATTCTGACTTTGGTTAGTTTTTTGGTTTCGTTTTAATCTAATTTGTTAATAAGTACGCAATACCTAATATACGATTGCATATTGCATTAGTAATCCGCAACAAACAGTCAACTTAAAACCTTTGGGTACATGTAATTATATCTTTCGCTTATTCTGGCATTGTTTTATTTTTTAGTCAGATTTAATCGAATTTGTTATCAAGTACGCAATACAAATGCATATGTATTAAGTCTCCGCAATTAAAAGTAAATAAATATTGTATATTTAATTGAATAATCTTAGGAATACCGCGAAATGCAATAACTGATATCGATCAAAGTCAGAATTTATGAATTTGCTGGACTAACATGTTTTTAGAAATGGTTGTAACTCACAATTTTTGTGAATCCAACGTGTTGGTATTATGTACCGACTCGATAACCATAGTGTCGGAGACATCTACAATTTCGATATATATTACATATATTAAGTTGGCTTTGAAATCGCATTGTCGAAGACTTTATATGATGTTAGCTTCACTACTGATTATATAAACATTCAGGGTGGCTCAGTGTTTAGAGCTTTAGATTCCGAAGCAGACGTGCCCAGGTTCGAGCCCTGTCCGCGGCAAATTCTGGCCAGTACGTGATGAGTTCGCAATAAGGACGAAACTGGTCTACTGTTATGTATGGATAAACGAAAAAATGAACTAACGAATCCAGAAGATTAGCTTTAGACACTGGTAGTAATGATGATTGTTTATGATTTTTATTACTTTATTGCGCAATTTTGGTCTTTCTCATATATATATATATATATATATATATATATATATATATATATATATATATATGTCATTCTGAAAAATTGCGTAACCCCTGCCGCACAGAACATGCAATTTCCTTTTATATATCGTCTTATGCTTTTTATTAGACTATCCTTCAGTGGAATCTATTTGATGTCTTTTAAGACTTGAAGTTCTTTTTTCTCACCATCGATCCATCATTACACAACGTAATCGATGCCACCTAGAGAGATTACATTGAGTTATAGTTTAATAGCATTAGTTTGTTTATATTTTTGCTGTTCATATAATATAAACTTGGCACAACGTAGCAAATGCAATTCATCAAGTAGACCGTTCTCGTCCTTTTGAAGAACTCGTCAAGTGCTTGCCCAAATTTGACGCGGTCAGAGATCGAACCGGGGCACATGTGCTTCGTAGCTATGCACTCATCTACTGTGTTACCCAAACAGCACAATACACGTAATTTTCAATTATATACAAAATTCAGACTTTGGTAAGAGTTTCCTGAAAATGGAGCATATTTTTCATATATGACAGTTAAATACTGTTTGTTGCGAAGATCTAATATATATGCAAGTATGTATTAGGTTTTGCGAACCTAGTAACAAATTAGTTCAGTTGTGACCAGAAGGATAAACCAAAGGCAGCATGAACGGAAAGTATAATCTCATGCACATTCGTTTCGTGCTTACTGGCGACTCATCAGTAGGAGCCGGTATTACGCCCTTTAACCACTATATATTTGGTAGAAGAATGTGGAATAATAGGACGGTACAATCTCCTAGACGAATGTGTAAACCTGTAATAGTGAAGCTAACATAATCTAAAGTCAACGACAATACGACTTCAATGCTAACTCACACTATATAATATATATACCGAGTCTGTAAAGGATACTAACACTATGGCTATTGTGTTAGTAACTGATACCTTTTTGAAATCGATGAGTACCGGATACTAACACTATGGTTTCCGAGTCGGTACATGATACCAACCTGATGGATTATTCCACATTCTTCTACCAAATATATAGTGGTTAAAGGCCGTAATACCGGCTCCTACTGATGAGTCGCCAGTAAGCACGAAACGCATGTGCATGAGATTATACTTTCCGTTCATGCTGCCTTTGGTTTATCCTTCTGGTCACAACTGAACTAATTTGTTACTAGGTTCGCAAAACCTAATACATACTTGCATATTTTTCATATGTTTATTCTAAAATTTTAACTGGCTACCTGATATACTGTATATATATATATATATATATATATATATATATATATATATATATATATATATATACATTTGTCAGTCTAAACAAAGTACTGAATATAGTAGGCAAGCCAGCTCATTCAGTAGACCACATTCGTCATCATTGATAACTCTGCAAATTCTTTCCAGAATTTTTCCGCGTGTAAGGCTTGAATCCTGGGCACATCAGTCTCGGAGTCTGATGCCTACCATCGAACCAGTCGGGCATATAGTATGCGACACCATTAGTTGCTTCGATAGTCTCAGAATCAAAAGATTGTGTGTCGAGTCTGATAGTTATTCGCAGGAAATTCTGGGTGGTACTTCCAAGTTCCTAATAGGGACAAAGCAGAACAACTGGATGAATTGCCTTATCTAAGTCGTATGATGCTAAGTTTATAATGACTGAATGGTATTTGTGTTTATATTAAGATCGCAACCTTGATTTTATAACTTTTATCGCCGCCCACGCAACCAATGACCGTTTTATTATGCATGAGATATGTTTTAAAGAAACCAGGAAAACTCTATACCTATCATAGACTATTTGTTTACCTCGTCTGCATTTAATCAGTCTGATCATGAATTTCGTATCGATATAGCTAAAAATGATGATCCTGATAAAGTAATCAATAATTTTTTGTTCAATTTCGTCTATTTTAGACATCTAAATTTTTTATTGCGTTACTGTTGATGCTAGAGATGATAGAGTCGCGGACATGTAAATGTGCCACAAAAGGCTTATTGATAATTTGGTAAAGCTTGTAGTCGATTGCGTGATGCTGATATTTTTTGTTTTTAATGACATTTAAAAGCACCAATCCCATTTTATATAGACAAACGTAGATTATAGCATAACTAACGTTCGTTAAACTTACTGAGGATAGGATTTTATATATATATATATATATATAATTTTTATATATACAAAAAATTATATAAACTGGAAAATGAAATTAAAAAAAGCAGAGTATTTCCTTGATGGCCACGTATCTATTTCTTGCCATAATTAATGCAGTCAGGGCTCGAACCAAGAAATATTTGATTCAAATTCTTGCAACTCCTATACTGCAGGTTGAATGGGGAAATGATTGAGTTGCAAGGCTCGAATGCAAATGAGCTGCGATTTGTACTCGACTGTAGCAAAATATAGCAAGTACTTGAATAAAGTCCAATAAGAAAGAAACTGATCTACCTCAAGAATTGTATTTGTAATATTATGATTTCTTCAGTTTATACTGATAACATAAATATAGCAAAAATCTTGGCGTAATGCTTAAGTTAAATATCACTTCCTAGATGATACGGTAATTGAAATAAAATGATGAAACAGGGGTAGAAAATTAAAACATTAAACAATAATTGATTGCGCGAGTGGTGGTAACAATTCTTTAAATCAAGTTTGCGAGCTTGAAGTAAACACCAATCCCATTGTCAGTGTGAACACAACAAAACTACCGCCAGTCGCACACATTGACGTGTTTCGACCTTCCATGATTATTATCAGAGTACGACGGCAAACGGACTAGCGAGGATCAAACCGCATTGCATATATATGGAAAGGATAGATCGGTGTTTACTTCAAGCTCGCAAACTTGATTTAAATAATTGTTACCACTACCCGCGCAATCAAATATTGTTTAATTGTTATATTATATATATATATATATATATATATATATATATATATATATATATATATATATGTGTGTGTGTGTGTGTGGCGAAAGCTACAAACAGCTAATGTTCGTGACTGCATAGAAATTGTGCAGCCGACATTTCCAGTCACGTACAATGTATGCAAGACTACTAGAGGTGAGAGCCGCATATCTAATTTTGCTTTCCATATATATGCAATGCGGTTTGATCCTCGCTAGTCAGTTTGCCGTCGTACTCTGATGATGATCATGGAAGGTCGAAACGCGTCAGTGCGTTGCGACTGGCGGTAGTTTTGTTATGTTGTTCGACGACTGGTTAAATAAAATGGGATTGGTGTTTACTTCAAGCTCGCAAACTTGATTTAAAGATTTAATAAATAAGTCGGAAGTCGATCCTAAATAAGTTAAAATAGTAAAAAACCGCCCCAAAAAGCAAAGATAAATGAAAAATAAAAATTGCATTTTGTGCGAGTTTTTAATAGTGCAATGGATCAATTTCAAGTCTGTGGAGCATGAATTCTCTGGTTGGACTACTGTCTGAGGCAATACGGGCAATTAATTTATGAGTGCCAAATAAGTACGTAATCATTTTGCTTGAGGTATTGCATTTGTAATGACTATGAATTTTAAAGATTTATGCCAGGAATTAAATTAAATATATTCACGGCGATGTAAACTAAGCACTGCCTAAAGTAGCAAGCGCAAATCATACAAAAGATTGGTTTGGCTCAAATTGGGAACTCGTCAAGTACTGTTAAGCATTTGCCCTGGACGAGACTCAAATCAAACAACTTTTGATTTGCTCTCTGACACTTTACCAACTACGCCACCCATGCTGCATACTACACGCAGTTTGCTGTTATGTACTAACATAGGTTATTTTTAGCTTATCCTTCAGCTGAATCCTATGTGGTTTCTCTTTCAACCTGAAGTTCAATCTAGACGTCTCAATGCTACATTATACAACAAACACAATGACATCTGAGGAAGTTTTATACGACAACTATATATTTAATCAAAATACTACCACAATTATTCAATTATATATTGCTTCGGAAGGTGGCACGTTGTCTGTTGTATAATACCAAATTAGAGGTGGCTAAGTTAAACTTCAGGTTGAAAGAGATGACTCGTAGAGTTTAAATTAAGGTATGGCCAATCAAAAACGTAAGCTATTATATAATTGATGATTGCGCGTAGCATGTGGCATTGGTGGGGTAGTGGATGGAGTCTGAGACTCCGAAGAAAATTTTCCTTGGTTCAAGTCCCGTCAGCGGCACATTCTGAAAAGTACTGACGAGTTCCCAATAAGAACTACACCAGTAAATTTAATGAGTTGCCGGTACTACTTTATGCATAATTTTGTCCGGTAAATAATAAATATTCTGCGTATACCATTGATTTGATTTATAATTCTACAAATCAAGTTTGAAAGTTTGATATAAACACCAACCCAATTGTGTTTTACCTGTTGCTCAAAATAGCAAAACTACCGTCAGTCACGCATACTGATTCGTTTCGATCTTCCATGACCATTAATAGAGCACTATGGCAAATGAATATCGAGGATTAATCCGCAATGCATATATATATGGAGAGCAAAATTAATAAGCAGCTCTCCCCTATAGTAGACTCGCATACATTCTAATTGACTTAGAATGTGGGCTGCACAATTTCTTGGCAGTCAAAAACATAATTTTTTCTGCTTTCACAAAATATATGTTAATTGTACAGTTAGGTAATCAGTGATTCCGCGGGTAATGGTAACATGTCTTTTAGTAAAGTTTTTGAGCCTGCTATATAAAAAACCACTTTGTATACAACCTGTCACAAAATATAGCAAGACTACCATCTTGCAACAAATAAAATACGTTTAAATTGGTGTTTATATCAAGCTTGCAAACTGTATTTATAGAATTGATATCCACACAATCATTCAATTTTGTCTAATGATTCATAATTATTTTTTCACAGAAACGATTTTAAAGTATAGTATAATATTTTCAAAAGAAAAATGTAGATAAATAAGATGATAATGGCGATGATAATGATAACGATGATTATTATGATGTTGATGACGGTGATGATCATGACGATTATGATGAAGACGTGGATGACGATAAAGATGATAACGATTTTGATAATGACGATTTAGGATGATGACGATGACGATAATGATGAGGAAGATGATGATGATGATGATGATGATGATTATGATTATGATTATGATGATGATGATGATGATGATGATGATGAAGACGACGATGATGATGATGATGATGATGATTATGATGATGATGATGATGATGATGATGATGATGATGATGATGATGATGATGATGATGATGATGATGATGATGATGATGATGATGATGATGATGATGATGATGATGATGATGATGATGATGATGATGATGATGATGATGATGATATTCATAACGAAGTACACAAGTAAAATATTTTTTTAAACGATACTAGGTGTAATAACATTTTTCTATCGGGTTAAAAATTTGTTATCTTTTGATTTAGAGACACAAATCTTTATTTAAGATTATTAATAAATTGATATAAATTTTATAGGAAATTTTAGGCAAAGAGTAATCCAGAGTTTTAATGTAACTTTCTATGAATTAATAACAGCGATAAATTGCATGAAGCAAAACTTGACATCTGACGTACACGCGACTGACCGAAGTTTGGCTTTGGTGTTCGACTTGTCATCCGAAATGTAAATAGTGCTTATCTTACAGCAGCTCTTATTAACAAACGCACAAACAATGATTGTTTAATTATGTAATTGAAATAAGTTTGACGAAAGCTGCAAATATGTTATGTTTGTGCCTACATTGAAATTATTCAGCCGCCATGCCCAACGAAGTACGATGTATACGAGACGACTTTGATTCAGCTGCATATATGATATCTCATGCTTCATATGGGCATTGCGGTGTGAAGGAAAGACGAAATGTGTCACTGTGTCTGATTTTCCTTATTCTTGCTATGTTGTGCGACTAGTCCAATAAAATAGAATGGGAGATTTTCTCAAGCTCTCAAACCCGATCAAGGTAATATAAAGCTCTCTTTTGATGGAGCAGATTAATTAAACAATGTGCGCTCAAAATGTATCGGAGTATTTGCTTTCTATTAACGAATCTAGTAAAGATAGGTATACAAATACACACTACATAATCAATGAATAGGGAATATTTCATCACATTTTCTGTCACAATACTTAACAATTTTAATAAATTTAAATAAATAAATAATTTATTTACACATAATAATGCATATCCCTTTTATTAGCCGTTGACTTTCAAGGCTGAAAATACTGCCAATTTATGCAAATTCCATTCATTAATCGAGGGCAAATTTATTGTGTCTAAATGGGCCAATAAATTTTGTCAACACTTAAAAACACATTCATTTATTCAGTTATTAATGTCTTGGGATTCCACTTGAACGAATGAGTGAGAAATATGATTGCGCGGGGAATTCTCACTGACTATGTAGGTAATTCTTGTGATATAGTAACCTTTTTCATGATTGATTGTGTTTTCGTCAGGTTTCCGCATTTTCAGCAGTTGCATGAGAGTTAGATGTTTCTCATTATTTTAGCAATCATGTCGCATTTTTCAGGAGTTGTGTTGTATCTCTCATGTAGCAACGCAGGATATGAAGATTGCAGTATTAATCGAATACAAAATCGTTTACATGAAACATTTGTATATTCCATCCGATTCATGATGTCTGATATAAAAGAGCTTCGTAAATGCAAAATACATTTTTAGACTTTGCTATCAGTAGAGCATCTAAGGTGAACCTTAGGCTATTTTAGTTACATAAGATTTTGATTTGCAGAAAATGTGCGTTTGGCTTCGTTTTTTAAATGTCTTCCAATAGTTTTAATCAATTTTTAGATTCATCTATTTGATATAAATACGTGCTTATCCATCTTTAAAATATTCGCTACTTGCTAGATATTTGCTGAGAAATCTTTCAGTTTGCTATCAGGTTGGCCTCTTTATCTATCATATATGGTCTCGTTCATGGATGCATTATAAACTATAGCATTAAATATTAAAAGTCATGATACTTTTTCATGTTTGGAAAATTGTACGAATATTTTCAACGCAGATCACTTAAGTCGCCTGTATGTAGCTTTTTAAGGATTTAGATGTCTTTAAAATGCTCTTTTTGTTATTATAATGCGCTGGCTATCTGGGTTTTCAGTCCTCGGCCGTTAAACGCTTCAGGCGCGTCTCTGTTTGTTAATGATATGTGGAAGCTCTCAGCTACAGTCTGAACGTTATCGACATCGTGTTCTCTTGGATTCAACAAATTGTTGCAAATGTTTGCCCCTGAAGAGTAAACTATTTTCTGTTGTAATTTAAAGCAATGCACGTGTGTAATTTGAACCTGAAGTGTCAAGAAAGGTAGGAACTGTCGACTGGTCTGAAAATTTCTCGAATTATATCGAAATGCCTTTCATTTATTTCACTTTTTATTTTCATTAGCGTCTGCAGTTGTATTGTAAAAGAATAAAATGATTGCAGTTGAATATTTCCTGTTGATGACCGAGCGATTAATTTTTTTCTTGTTGTGTCTTGCCGTCCTTAATACGTCTACCTCGATGACATTAAGCGATAGGCGTCATCAAATTGGATAGGTCAGTGTTATATATTACGAATATACGGAATGCTTTATATAAAACGACAGGTACTTGACCTGAATATTCAAAAGAAAGAACAACAATATAACATTTTCATATAATCACCTGACCTATTACGCACATACATTTATCAGTATAAACTAAGAATTGTATAGTGTAGAAAAGACAAATCTTCCAGTAGACCGGTTTCAACCTTAATGGAAATTAATCACGTACTGGCCAGAATTTACCGCGGACAGGGCTCGAACCTGGACAGCTCTAACCACATCCAATCTACTAGTTCGCATTCATTGATACTTTTCACAAAATTAAATGTTTTCGTCAATATATGTTGGCAGGCTATGAGTATTAAATTAATTGTTTTAATTGGTGAGTTTTAGAAATAAACAATATTATTTTCAAGCTTACATTTTTTATTAATTTTTAATAATTTCATCATGTGCCGAGTCAAATTTAGCTTTATCAATATTGTTATTTTTTATTAATTTAATTTTTCGTTAGGATATATCTTTTTCGGACTTTATTGCTTTTAGCGTCTAATAGAGCATTATTTAACTGTTCATATTCTTATCTTTAATGCCAGACATTTACATAAAAATCATAGTTTATTTACTAGCTAACTTTAGACACAGCGTCTTGTTTGATATAAACACTTTTCTTCATCGTATAACTTTGCAATTTGGTTTATATTTTATTCGTCATGGTTAAAAAAGATTGTTCTTATCTAATAAATATTTAGACATCTCCTCATCCGAAAGTAATCGTGCTGTTTAATTGCCTCGATAATGATCTTGCCTGGCGGTAGTTTTACTATGTTGTTTGACGACTGGTCAAATAAAATAGGATTGGTGTTTACTTCGAGCTCGCAAACTTGATTTAAAGAATTGTTACCACCATCCGCGCATTCAATTATTGTTTAATTGTACGTGATATTTCATTAAGTATGACTGTTTAAACTAAAAATAAATTAATTGTAGCTAATTACCTTAAAATTTCATTGTGGACAGATCACTAGTATGTTTACATACGTTGGAATAACAACTATTTACAGATGTTTCGTCTATGCAAAACTGCCAACATTTGTTATTCCTAAATTTATTCTTCGTCAGTTTAAAGCATTATTTGCAAACGTCTAGTTATGTGTAAAATCATTGATGTGCATAAGAGAAAGTAACCACAATTTTCTCTCAAGTTATTTCAAATTCGCGTTTCTCGAAGATTAGAGCGAAAGTTTCAATTATGTATGAAGCATGTTCTGGCCTATGTTACATGAAATGCATATTCAAATGAAAAGTAACCTTAAAGCTAAAGCAATTCCGGATTAATCTATTGGTAATATATACTTTAATAAACAAATTGGTAGTCAAATACTATATAAAGTGCTGTTTTTCTATTTGTAAATATTCACGGAAAGCATACTGTTCAAGACTTCATTAGAAGCCGAATAGCATTGTAGCAAATGAGTTTGCGCAAAGGATGGCTAGAAGAATGTTTGATTTTTGCTATGCAAAACCAAGTTATTGCATCCATTTACTACTTTATTACACGTTCAAGGATATTGTGGCGTACATTTTTACACGCCTTTGTACATCTAATGTTCATTACTCAAAGTCAAATAGATCATAATGCAAGGAAGTACGCTCTATTTGGCAGGATTATTAATCCTATTATATATATATATATATATATATATATATATATATATATATATATCAAAGGCGCGTGTCACGTATGTGTGCAATTATATATATGCGAACAATCAAAGTTAAGCACACACACACACACACTTACGCATAACAAATTGAAAACGTCATCGCCTATTAATTTCTCCATACACACGCCAGCCTGAATCGCTATGCTTTGTAGTGTTATTTTACGTAGCGCGTTCTAAATTTTTAATGCCGATTTTAAAAAACCGCACCATTTAAAGGAAAATAAAATTTATATTCAAAACAGGGTGCGTTATTATGTGCACTCCACTGAAGTAGCAAACTTTGATGAGGCCTTCATTAGAACCAGGAATCATTTCGTTCAAACAAGTGCAATGAATCCGCTACGCGACTGAAGTTCCGTTTTTATTGTAATATTTAAATCGATAGCAGTTTTTAGCAAGCATATCTTTTACGGGCATTTCAACACTTTTCTTAATCGAACTAAATTATCAGCTGGCAAGCCACAGCCTGCTCAACGTGAACACTGATTGAAGGTGCATTATCAAATCCGGACTTTTCAATTTAATTCAGCTTCATTCACCCAGATGGTACGCAGATTGTCATATAATGCTGGATCGAGGTTGGCTATATGGAACTTTAGGTCCAAATTGATACCAAAGTACTGACTAGAGAAGTAGTTGTTGTATAACTGAAAATTGGATACAATACGTTTGTGCCGCCACATAAAAGGTGATTCGCATGAAATTGAGAAAATACTCATCAGTTCAAATCCCGACCGTGGCAAACATGAAAAACACTGACAAATAGCTTTTAGGGTCAAATAAGGTCTGAAAGGCGAAAGACACACCAATCTCAGGAAATCTTTAGATTAGGTATTCAACACCTTTATGGAGAAAATCCTGTAATTATATTTTATTCAGAATAACATTCCCACGTGGTATGGATTATGACTAACAAGAAGATATCGGAAATCATTTGTTAAAATTTTAGTTCAGTTTGGCCTTCATACACACACACACAAAGTAAAAAGGCAACTCATAATTCATCTTCCGTAAGAAAGAAAGTTTGGATTGATATTAACGATTTTCTTCACCATATAACTTTCTAATTATGTTTCTTCTTTACGTATTCATAGTTCGAATCAACTGCGGCTTTTTCAAATTCGAATTTGACATTTTCCTTATCTGAAATAATTCTTGTGGGGTTAATGACATGTGTAATGAATTTAACCCTTGGCGATCTTTCAGTAGGTGTTAAGTAATAATCGTTGGCTATATTCAAGATTTAGTTAAGCATAAATATGATAATATTAAGTCAATATACGCTTATCCAATGTTTATATATATATATATATATATATATATATATATATATATATATGCGTTGCAAGATTGAATTTCAAATTGAACAAGATGACACATACAATTTATCCACAAGACTGTGTGTATCTTTAACGTTCATATATTTATAGAAGCGAGAAATTCTGCGACCTGGAATTGAACCCAAGATTGATTATGTTTGAGTCACAAATCTTTTCGGCTAGCCAACAAAGCCACGCGTTGAATTCAATTTTTTGCCTCATGAGGAACCGCCTGAATTAAATACTTATACGGCAGGACTTGATATAAAACTGAAAAGGTTAAGTAATTTGCGATTTCAATGGCATGGGGAATTTTGTGTATGCCTCTGAACTGAGTGTATCTGAATTAAATTCAAGGTCTCAGCAATTCAGTGTACTAAAGATGAATATACAAAAAAGAAACTGGTTTAAAGGATAAATTGCATTTTTTATCTTATAAAATTATGTTTATCCCAGCAGCATAAATATAATCATATTATTCGATTTTACTCTTACTCAATGCATATGTATGTATATGTATATGTATATGTATATGTATATGTATATGTATATGTATATGTATATGTATATGTATATGTATATGTATATGTATATGTATATGTATATGTATATGTATATGTATATGTATATGTATATGTATATGTATATGTATATGTATATGTATATGTATATGT
The DNA here is from genome assembly GCA_029291075.1 of Eudiplozoon nipponicum. Taxonomy (NCBI): domain Eukaryota; kingdom Metazoa; phylum Platyhelminthes; class Monogenea; order Mazocraeidea; family Diplozoidae; genus Eudiplozoon; species Eudiplozoon nipponicum. Next base: position 80,613 of record JAQBSW010001405.1, on the reverse strand, counting down.
ATATGTATATGTATATGTATATGTATATGTATATGTATATGTATATGTATATGTATATGTATATGTATATGTATATGTATATGTATATGTATATGTATATGTATATGTATATGTATATGTATATGTATATGTATATGTATATGTATATGTATATGTATATGTATATGTATATGTATATGTATATGTATATGTATATGTATATGTATATGTATATGTATATGTATATGTATATGTATATGTATATGTATATTTATATGTATATGTATATGTATATATATATATATATATATATATATATATATTATCAGTTTAAACTGAACATTATACAAGTTAGCAAAGGCAGTAGATCAAGCAGATCGGCTTCGCCTTTATTGGGATATTGTTAAATACTTGCCACAAATTTCCGCATCCGGAGATGAAACTTTTACCTCTGCATTTAGGACTCCATTCATTTTGCCACTCTTGATTCAATTCAAGTTTTCTTTCCTAGGTGGATTGGTATCCGTTCTATGATAATAGATCGTAGGTGGCTAATTAAGACATCAGGACTTAAGGGATGACAAATAGGTTTCACATGGAGGAAAGTCTAACTAACATATGTAATTTGGCATATATCTGACTTTTACGTGTAGTGTGAGGCAAGATGACGGTGTGGATAGAATCAAAGACTCCGAATTGAATTTGCCGCGATTCGAGTTCCGGTCACGGCAAATCCTGGAAAATACTTGAAGAGCATTCAATAAAATGGAAAGCGGTCATCTTGATGAGCTGCCCTTGCTGCCTTATGCAATGTTTAGCTTATCCTGGCAACACATATATACGCAGATATCTTTTGATTGATGTTTTTCTTTGTTGTGCAGTGTGATCATCAAATGTATCTTATCTACGACTTTCATTCTTAGTTTTATGACTTGCACTAAAATTGATGCAATAATCATATTGATCCTCATTTCAAAGTTCACGCTGTACGACCCTCGGTGACGGCCGGGTGATAAATGTTCCCGTCATTAAGAAGTTTTATACACCATTTGCACAAATCACTTAAATATTGGATTATCCAATATTGCTGATTGTTGTCTGATGTTTCGGGGTTTTTATTTTCAACTTCTTCATCATGAATGTAAAAATAGTCTATAAAGAATTCGCAAGAAATATTTAAACAGATTGAATAACGTCGTTAGGATGTATATTTATTCATTTATATAAGGTGTCGGTATATATAACGAAAACAAATATATGCTATCTGATATACTTCTACATTATACATCCTATGAACTCATAGTGCTGTTTACTATTATTGATATTGAAATAAATATTTATTATTAGAAAATATGCATCAAAACGGATATTATTTAAAGATGTATACACATATATATATATATATATATATATATATATATATATATATATGCAAGTATGTATTAGGTGTTGCGAACCTTGTAACAAATTAGTTCAGTTGTGATCAGAAGGATAAACCAAAGACAGCATGAACGGAAAGTATAATCCCATGCACATTCGTTTCATGCTTCCTGGCGACTCATCAGCAGGAGCCGGTATTACGCCCGTTTACCCACTATATATTTTGGTGAGGAATGGGAGATAATATATTTTTTGGTTTGCTCATGTTCATAAATGAGATGAGTAATTGAATGCCATTTATTTGTGTGTTCCCTTGTGCTTCGCTATCTCTTCCTCCATCTTTTTAAGGGAACATTCTGGTACTCTCTATCTCTTTTTCACAGATCAAACAAAATTTGCAAATTAAAGACATTTTTACTCAGCAAATGGGTTTGACGGCTTCTCAGCTTTCGTTTTATATCTAATTACATTGTTACTACAATTATACCGTCATACCGCTGTATGGCCGAAGGGCTTTCATTCCCCTCCGCACAACAGTTTACATACGGTAAAATCAAGTAGACCAATATTCGGGTATTGCTGCAAGTTAACTGGAAGCACGGGGTTGAGTCTACCATATATAGGATATGATATATATATATATATATATATATATATATAGTTGTGCTCGATAGAGTCCAAGACTCACGATCAAACATTTGATCCAATATCATAAAAGGAATCCCCTATGGCAAGGAAATCGAGCATTGTATATGATTTTCAGTTCTATTCACATACAAGTTTCAATTTTTTACCTGATTTTCGGATTGCACACCGAATTGTTTGTATCCACTGTCATCATGATTTCTCCAGATATTTCGATCTCCGGGTACGGAGATCTTTTTCAATGGCTAGCACATCACCCACTAAGTTGACAATCAATATGTCAAGTGAAAATATTAGTTTAAACTGCCCCATTTATACTTGTTGTTAGATCTCTTAAGCATAACTTGTTTTTAAATGCTAGGAAAGTGTATGTTAAATTGGTTTGTGTATATCATGATGACAGTGGATTCAAACAATTCGGTACGCAATCCGAAAATCAGGTAAATAATCTAAACTCTGTCGCGTAAAGTGTTTCTTTTAAAGTTTCAATTTTGTTGCTGTAGAGAAATGAATATAAGAAAGATAAATTTCAAGTGGCAAGCTATCATGCTAGATATATTTAATATTGTTCTACGTGATGCAAATGTATAATCTTGGGCCAAAAGTCATGTGTTTCATTTCAACTGAAAATTTTGAATATATTTAGCAATAAAAACGCAGTCTTTGCTAATTAGATGTATAGTATATCAAAGCTTAAATGGCGAAAATAAAATATATATGATCATTTATACTTCCATGATATTACAATTCATATTTATTAGACTAATTTTTCATTACTAACTGGCGGCTAAAACAAGCTTCCTCGTTTCGAGTGTTCCAACAACATTTACAAGAGTTTCCATCCTCTCTTTTGTGGACGAGAGGCGTGTAGTTGAAATAAATAATATATGCGAAATAACTATGTTTATTTTAATTTCATTCGCGAATTAACTTAAATGCATGAACTTGATCTATAAAACGGGTTGTGTCTTCTTTAAATTTCGACCAAGCAATTATAGTAGCAAATTGATTTCTAACGTTTGGCTCTCAAAGAACAATTATAATAATTTCTATTCACATCGTTTGGTTATCTTAGTAATATTTAAATCATTGTGCGGTATTCGAACATGCTCGAATTCAGATAAAGTTAATTTAACCCTGAAATATTATATATGATGAAATTGCCTGAAGTTTTTCTCCATAATCACAATCAAGATAAGCACAAAACGTTTTTGATTAAATTTTCACATTTTATACAAATAATTAACCTTCATATATATATTTGCAATTGCAATACTTTATTTCTGATTATCAATCAAGTCACCAAATTATGTATATTAACACAAAACTACACGTTTTACATGTGGTTTTTTATTACTTATAACGTTATCCTAAATAGTAAAAGGAACGAAACAACAACAAAACAAAAAAATTGTATTTTTTCAGACTGTGAAATGAAACCGAAAGATTTCCCATTTCACGAAGGCTTTGAAAATCTTGACGTAATTTGAAAGCCCATATTCTGGCCTTGTTCTACTGGATGAATTGTCTTTTCCAGGTCGTGTAATGTCTAGTTTATACTAACAGATTGATATATAATAGTATTGAAGTTTATATCATGCTCGCAAACTTGATTTAAATAGTCGCTATCACCGTTCGGTCAATCAATGACTGTATAAATGTTCAATTTAGTAACAATTCACAAAACGACGTGCTGTCTGTTCTATAAGTAGAGGTTGGGATGGTTAGTTTGAACTTTAAGTCTAAATAGATGTCATATAAGCTCAAACATTAGGAAAGAATATTTAAACAACTAAGGTAGTGTATAAATGAAAAATATTTGCAATGTCCGGCAGGGTGGCGCAGGGGAAATAGTCCTAGTTGCCGAAACAAACGTGCTCTGATTTAAGCCCTGTTTTCGGCAAAATACTGGCCAATACTTAAAGAGTTCCAAATAAGGAGAAAACTGGTCTACTGCATAAATTGCCTTTGCTGCATTGTACAGTGCTTAGTTTAAATTGAAAAATGGATTTATATCAAGCTCACAACCTTCATTTGAATAATTTCTGTCACTAACCGAGAAATCAATGATTAAATACTGTTTGTTGCGAAGAACTAATATATATGCAAGTATGTATTAGGTTTTGCGAACCTAGTAACAAATTAGTTCAGTTGTGACCAGAAGGATAAACCAAAGGCAGCATGAACGGAAAGTATAATCTCATGCACATTCGTTTCGTGCTTACTGGCGACTCATCAGTAGGAGCCGGTATTACGCCCTTTAACCACTATATATTTGGTAGAAGAATGTGGAATAATAGGACGGTACAAACTCCGTATATATATTATATAGTGTGAGTTAGCATTGAAGTCGTATCGCGTTGACTTCAGATTATGTTAGCTTCACTATTACAGGTTTACACATTCGTCTAGGAGATTGTACCGTCCTATTATTCCACATTCTTCTACCAAATATAATGTGGTTAAAGGGCGTAATACCGGCTCCTACTGATGAGTCGCCAGTAAGCACGAAACGAATGTGCATGAGATAAATCAATGATTGTCTAAATAAAATCGCCTGCCATATTTTTATTAACCAGTCACACATACTAACTAACCTACTGTGATCTGCATGTATAAGTGCGTTCAATGTTCCTTACTCATCTTGATTAAATCAAGTTTGCGAGCTTGAAGTAAAAACCAATCCCATTGTATTTAACCAGTCGTAGAACAACATAGCAAAACTACCGCCAGTCGCACGCACAGACGCGTTTCGACCTTCCATGGTCATCATCAGAATACGTCGGCAAACTGACTATCGAGGATTAAACCGCATTGCATACTTATGGAAAGCAAAATTAGATAAGCGACTCTCACCTCTAGTAGTCGCGCATAAATTGTACTCGACTGGAAATGTCGGCTGCACGATTTCTATGCAGTCACGAACATTAACTGTTTGCTGCTTTCGACACAAAAACATATACGCAATACAATTTTTTTTTAAATTTATTGCACGGGTGATGGTAACAATTCCTTAAATCAAGTTTTCGAGCTTTAAATAAACACAACGACTGGTTAAGTACAATAGGATTGGTGTTTGTTTCAAGTTCGCAAACTTGATTTAATGAATATGTTACCACAAACATTTAATGTTCTTGACTGCATAGAAATTGTGCAGCCGACATTTCTTGTCGAGTACGATGTATTACAGACTACTAGAGGTGAGAGCCGCATATCTAATTTTGCTTTCTATATTTATGCAATTCGGTATGATCCTCGCTAGTCAGTTTGCGGTCGTATTCTGATGATGATTGGGGAAGTTCAAAAAGCGTCAGTGCCTGCGACTGGCTGTAGTTTTGCTATGTTGTTCAACGACTGGTTAAATACAATGGGATTGGTGTTTATTTCAAGCTCGCGAACATGATTTAATTAATTTTTTCCACATAACGCGCAATAAAGGTTTTAACAAATTTATTCCTTACTCATCATCGGAGCACAACTGAAATCCTGCTAAAGGAGATTAAATCGAACCTACATTAAGTACAAAACGCATGTAGAAACTATATTATACATTTTCTCCGCGCTGAATTTTGAATATCATTGTAATCCTATCTTAACTAACCTGTTACTAAGTACGCAATATCTTATACATAATTCCATATGCATTACTCAACTGCAATCGCGAATCTATAACTAATATATGTTGCACTGAATGACGTCATAATTATCATGAAAATGAGATAGTTTAAGTCAATCTAAACCAGGATATAAGGCCTACCTGGATTACCATGTTTTCAAAATATTTTGTATGCTCAATTTTAGTAAAAGATCTTGCTATTAGTTAAACCCAAAGCAAAACTTTAACAATCTCATGTGCCAGTATGGAATATTTATCGTATGGTGTAGAAAATAAATTCATCTAGTAAACCGGTTTCGTTCTTATTGCGAACTCTTCATGTACAGGGCTCCAACCTGAGTACGCCTGATTTAGAGCCTGTGATTCTAACCACCCTACCGCATCATAAAATATATTTGAAATGTTTAGATATTTTACTCAACTGGAATTTTGTTAACGTAGACGCTATGCAGAAAAAGTCATAAATTTTTCAAGATATACTATATTCCTAAAAATTTCTTACGAATGATTTGCCTACTTCGTTGATTTTACCACCCGTGCAATCAATGGCTTCAACAAATTTAACGAATTTTGTCGTTTAATAACATGTATATTATCATTTTTCAATTAGGATTTAATTAAAAAATTATTTAGTTATTGGTTCTGGCTGTAATACAATTCGAGGTAAAGAATTCACAGTTCACTAGATAGCCGATACATGTTGACAAGAATATACGACGGAAAAAGACAAAACTAACCAGAGATTGGCTATATATATATATATATATATATATATATATATATATGCGTGTAAGTATAAATTAGTAAAAAAACGTTTTTGAAGATATTGGTCAAAATGATGTAAACAAAAAAACTGTAACTTGTCAGAATATTATCTAAGTGATAAACCGACTTTTATGGAATAAAGAATCACAGTCTTCTAAAAAAGGGCAACACATTTTAAATGTACTGATCATAAATACAAATAATTCGATGTAGTCCATTCAAGTATACAAACCGTATGTAAATTCTAGGTTAAGATAATGCATTCTCAATTCGAAGAAATTTAACTTCCCATGGAAACAGCCTATTGGCTGACATTTTTTTTCAAAATAACTCAATTATTTTTTTCTAAGAAGAAATTTTATTCAGTTTTGAAGTTGAAACAGAAAATCATTCAAAAGTTACGTAAAAGATGTCAATTTATACTTTGATAGTGGAACTTTGATGTCGAGAGATAAACAAATTAATTTTAGCCCTTGTGATAATGAAAAAATGGAAGACCAATAAATATGCAAGTATGCATGATGGTGAAAATAAAATTTTGTCGGCATGGTTCGTGTTTTATAACAGTAAAAAACATTCACGACCCTCACCAAAACAGGCGGAAGATGCCATACTAGATATAATTGATTCCTGTGGATGCGCAATCATAAAATTAATGTTTGGTCACTTTAGTGCCCACCTGCAAAAAGCAGAGTATTTGTGATCACAAATGCAAATAACAGGTGACAGTTTCTGTTCGTAATTATTTCTCGGCTGCCGGTATGCACCAACGCCATTCAGTTCAATATAATAAATCGCCTTGAATAGCATAGATGGATGACATATTTTCAATTACAGATGTGCCACCGCAGGATATGGATGGATGTGCACGTACCCAGAGATGTTTTCGACTATAAACAAGTTTCTGATTTTTGAGAGGTTTACCATAATGAATTGCACGGTTGATTTTTTCCAAATCCAAAATTGCCGGATATTTTAAAACCAATGTTTGAATTCCCGAAAGTCAGGATAAGTCATGATCACTGTAGAGGTCATTGGTAAGTAGAACAAACGAGGGTTGTACGGTTAGCTTAACCATTTGAATAAATGTCTGAATACAATAAAGAAGAAGTAAATTATCAATACTTTTAAAAATTGTTAATTACATCAGTATTCACTAGTAAGTTATTAAGGTTGATTTTAACCAAAACAAATATTTGGTCAACAATGAGGCACTAAATGAAATTTGGACCTCCCTGATGAATTTTATCAGGAAGCGCTTAAAAGACATACAACTAACATAAAAGTGTAGTTAAATTACACATAAATCATGGTATCAAACTAGATAAAACATGAGATACTCATAGCTATTACTTTATTTAGTGTGATTGCTCAACTGACTGCAGAACTGTGAAAGCTTTTATTCTATAAATGTTCTTCAGTTTGAGCACAGAAATTGTCGCGTTAAATAATGATGTCTTTTAAGAGAATTTTGACACGTTTTGGCAAGGTAATCCAGAAGTATAATACGTTTATTTATGATAAACATATCAAGGCACCAGAGTTTATTCTGTTATGGTAACTGTTTCAAACGGGATCATATTTCTCTTCTATATTTCAATGCCTACTTTGAAACTTCTTTCTTAAAGTAGTACAAATCTTTGCAGAATATCGTCTTTTTGGCAGGCGCAAGCTTCTTTGTATAGTGAAAAAGTAGGAAATATGATTTTTTATTTTATATTAATTCCTGAAATGTGTTTTATTTTTAAAAACGTAAATGAAGTAAATACTGCTATAAAAGCAAATCTAATGAATGACTGAATTAATAAACGTTAAAAAAATCAGGAATAACTAAATTTAAATAAAAAACAGTTAATGAGATTATAGTTGATGCGAGTTTAAGAGAAAAATGTAGTTAGTAGAATAAATGAAATACTGAAACGTTTTCAACAAACGCGTTTATGAGTGACCTAACATAAATGTAATTATATATTTACGCAATCATACATACATAAAACATACAAACAAACAGATTTTCTACACACATCCACACATAAAATAGTAAATTTCAGTAAAATTACCTTTTTAAAAAGCTTGTAAGAATTATCTTTCGCCAAATTAGGAAATGAAACAAAATAAGTAGAAAATTTTAATAAATACTTTAAGTATGTAATATGACTACAACTCTGACCAAGCAGAATACGAAAGTTAGAACTTTCATATTTAAAATATTTTTCAAAGTATGCGAACGTACCAAAATTATATATATATATATATATATATATATATATATATATATATATATATATATATATATATATATAATCGCAGTAACATATTTTGAACGAGCATATAAAAACCATTTATGACAAAATTTTGTTTACATTACAAAATTTTATTTTAGCCTAACACTACAGTATTTTGCATTACACTGTCCGATACTATAGAAACAACGAATATATATATATATATATATATATATATATATATATATATATATACATAATGGTGCATACACTTGTTATGCGTCATCAAAGCTGCAGAATGTTACTAATATATCTACGTTTTCGAAAGGAGTCACATATATAACACAGAAGAGTTTGAAATCAAGTTGCCTCAGAGTTCCATTTTTTATGACAACTAACGTAATCACTGCTTATTTAGTACATGGTTCTAAAAAACGTACGCTCAGGAAAATTCTCTCAATTTGTCCAAATATGTCCATGAAAAAAGAATAGTAACTTAAGGATTTGTTTTATATTGAATGTTTTAATATACAAAACAAATTAAGAGAAAAATATATAAATACCAAAGAACACATGTGGAATAAGAAATGATTCTAGTAAAATTATTATCATAGGTTAGAATAAGACGTAATAGATGGAAAAGTGATTCGATTACAAACAAGCTTGGTACTAATTAATTTGAAAATTGCATCTACTTATATATGTTCCGTATGAATTATACGTTGCACAAGATAGAAAATAAAACTAATTTACCAGATATATTTCATCTCTATTTGCAATTAATCAGTAAAATGGGATGAGCTGCTTGACTATGAACCATATGGTCCCAGCTTTAATTACAGGCTGCAATAATTCTGATTTACTGATGTGTGCCTAATAAGTAGGAAATCGGTCTGGTCTAGATATTATATCCATCGTATGGTTAATGCGAATTATATATATATATATATATATATATATATATATATATATATATATATATATTCATAGTATAAAATAATCTGAAAAATTTAATTTGAAATAAATGAAAATCTTTAAAAAATTGAAAAATTGAAATTTATAGATATTCATAAGGTATTGCATTAAAGCGTAAAATCAGGATAAACTATGTGGATCAGCATCCAAAATAAAGAGTAGAAAAGAATAACAAAATAGAAGCATGATAGGAAGAATGGTATTTTTTTAAGTGTTTTTAGCTAATATTAAAAGTTCTATTTGAAAGTAATTTTTTTAGATAATATTTCGAAGACAACAATTTGTCACATGGGGAAAAGACTTTGTAGTTATTGTATTACAAGTATAAAAAATTAATATCAAATAAATTTTCGTAATTGAAAACAAAACAGTTACTTTTATTTATACAGAGTAAACAAAAGTCTGAATATAGTAGGGAAAATATTTAGTAGAAAAAAATCGAATTGATGATGTATCAAATGGTAATAAAAATGCTTTCAAGTTTCTCTTCGTTTCGATATATGAATCTATTACAAACGTTTCTTTTATTTTAAAGGTATGCCATGTCATTTATTTTTAGCATGTGTGATATGGCTGCTTAAAATTAGTTCAACACGCGTCTGTAATAAAAATGAATTCATCCACAAAGAAGACAATTACTTTGGTTATTATCCGTATGCCGTTATTGGTATGTTTGCATGTAGGCTAGTTCATAATCATGTTAGTTTAATTTGAACCTAACAACAATTGGCCGATTCATGAGCAAAATCAATTGACAATACAATGTAACCACCTTAGCAATTGCGTATTTTTATTGTTTTAAATAAGGACTACATGGAAACAAAACTCGGAGAATCTGACATCAACAATCGAATGGTCCTGAGTGAGACTAATAACAGAAAATCCTTCTAATTTGGATAATAATTGAAAACAAAACCATTTGCGTTGAATGAAAGAATGTAAGTAGAGAAAAATTTGACATGAGCTCAAACTGAATCTGATTTAATAATGACGTATACGTACCGAATCAATCCTGACCTAATCTGTTTGTAAGATTACACAATTACTTAACAAATCATCAATCAGGCCTTCTAGTAAACAATCAAATGAAGCAGCATGCAGCCGATCTATCAACCGGTCGAATATTAAATTAAAAACTTATTCATTCAATAAGAAAGCACAGTTTAAACAACCAAATAGTCAGCATTACATCGAGGATAGTTTAGTCATTTTTTACATCATTTTTACTCTGGCGATGACCCAGATGATACGATGTGAAAAGCGCGACCATTATTTCTTTATGCATTCAATTTTGACAGCCTGAATTTGTGACTGTTCATTTAAATAAAATGTTTGTTATGTAACGCTTATAAAACGTAATCAAGTGGTGAAAAGCTGGGTTCAATTTTAGCACGTAGATACACCAACACTAACACGCAAGCCAACATTGCAGAAACATTAGATAATTGAAAGGTGAATCGGCATTCAAATTGCACAGTAAAAACAATGTAAAATACAATAACACTATTAGGCACAATAGAAAATAGTACATATTATTTTATTTGACAATTGAATCAATAATTCTGAAATCGTGCGAATTCACTTTCGTGTGTTTGACCGTGAATGCTGGTATCATGAGACATGTACTAAATATATGCAGAATAATTAACAATACTGATTGAAATAAACGGTAAACTGTGTAAAATGTTTAAAATAACTTCATTTTAGATAATTAATTGTATGCGTGTTAGCATATTTGTTTATATGTACGTGAGTGCACTTGGCTGATTTACTTATTGAATGGAGCCCCAGAATTCACCTTAAAACAGTTGTGCTAAAGGTATGCAAGATTCAATCAGGCGCCGCAAAATTAAACTGCCAAGCTGCGACAATAGATTACACTTATTGAAAATAAAATTCAAACATATTTTTCAACCCACAACTCAATCAGACAGACCCATAGGTTGAACTACTTTCTTTAGATTTAGGAAAAGTTACTAAATGTCAATGCAAATTTTTGTGTTTATTAATTATTTAAAACCAGTTCACGGGTTCCAAACACACGAAATTCAAGCTTAATTTATGTACTACACTAGATAGCAAAACTACCCTATGTCGCAAATACTGACACGTTAAATAAAATGAGATTGATGTTGAAATGAAGTCCGCCAAATTGATTTCAAACATTTTTATCACCACAACACTGTAAATGTTTGCTTTATTATCTTTATTAAGTTAGGTCCATTTGCAACGTATTCATTATGAAATTTGTGTTATGAATTTATATATATATATATATATATATATATATATATATATATATATATATATATATATATGCATGCAAAATTGCGTTTATATATGCATAATCATTATTGAAAGATCGACTAGTTCTGAACAGAAATAAAATAAAATTCATCAAAATAGATCATATTTATTTATTATTCAACAATAACACAAGTATTGCTCATTTTGTCCCAGCGACAGTGCGGAAAAGTTGATGCCGGCCAAAACAGTTTTCAACATTGTTAAATAAATGAGGGAATTTGTTTTGAAAAATAACATTTTGAACATTAAAGCAAACATAGTCTCGCTTATCATAATATTTTAAATAATAATAGATCATTGCTCAAATGGAAATATAATTTATTGCTTATCCGAAATGCATAATAGATATCTGCATGAACGATTTCATAAGTAACATAAGTATCGACAACATCACCATTATATGTGAAAAAAGTTTCTGCATACGCAGTTTCGCCATATTATTTAACATTCTTGTTATAAACACTGTAATTGACATCGCCAAAATAATTACCAAAGTTTTAATTCAAATCGTCCTATTTCAAAATGCACTCACCATATAAATCATTGATTGCACAAGGATCAATATCTGCTATTCAAACTAAGTTTGTGATCCAACGATAAGCACAAATCATATTTTAATTAGGCAGCTGTAAAATTATTGCCATTTGCAAATATTAACCCTTTTCGTAATTACCTATATCTGTTAGTAGTAACAGCTCCAGCATATGTTGGGTTATAAGCGAGTGGTACTTATACAAACTTCGCAAACATGAATTTAAATGTAAACAAAACGCCTTATAAGTTAGTGCAAATGGGCCAATTTACAGTTTTCATAGATTTTGGCGTAAAAAGTGAACTGAACCACAAAGGAACACTTAGTTTTCAATAAAACTTAAGTGCTAAGCCCACATTAGATAAGTAGGCTAAAAAAGTTATAATCAGCTATTGTATCAAAACATAACTTAAATAAAGAATCAAACTTCTTTTTTAAAGTTTCATAACTCTTTCAATTAAACAATCAATCACAACAGTAAAATCCATTTTATCAATGCGAATTTGACAAAACACCTTTAGAACAAACCTCAATTTATAACAGCCCATTTACTGCGGTAAAATATAATGTCAATACAGATAATGGAAACCGAGAACCAATTGCCAATTTTCAATCGAATATAATAAATTTTAAATTTTGATCGCCTATTACACATTTTCCAAACAATCTCGTCGTTATAATTTAACTATGTGTTACTAAATTCAGATTACATTTGTGAAATTACCCTACAACCTTTACCATTGCATACATCTCGACATACATTACCAACATTGAAAAATCTAATACTCATTTACCGCCAAATCCGGGTGGCATAAACCGTTGAATGCTAAGAAAGTGAATAATAAATAGAAGCTCAACGACCACCATTCAAATAATAACGTTTGATCGATAAGAAATTGGGCTCCGTGAGATTACACGAATTTTGTTATAGAATATGTCAATAACTAGCGCCAGGATTCGTCACTGAACTGTTGTACGCACCAGTCGATCTAGTACCGTTATTTAATCCGCATATCGTTGAGTTGCTCGATGCGATTTCCACCTGGGTTGAAGACAATGATCCCGGTGTACTGCTACAAAGAATTCCATTGGTAATACAATTATTGCCACCATTACTTAGATCTGTTGCGGAAGTTGCAGTGATATTGGCCGATTGTGATCCATAGCCAACACTATTCAGACAACAGTTTAAAGCCATGCTTCTGCCGGCAGATATCGCGTTAGGCGGAATATGGAAATATTTACATGGCTGTCGATTGCAGCGGCCCTTCGTGGCATCCCGGCAGACAACAACGCGGCCCTGATTTATCTCTACGTTTTCTGATTCAAAGTAAATATATAAAGTAAATTTGACTATAAAAAACCTTTGTATAAGGTACGCAACATTTAAATTATATTCTGCAATGCCTGTGAATAGGCGGCCAATCGGATTTTAAACAAAACAGGATTTCTTCCGGTTAATTTCTTTGATGTAGATCTGTGAATATGCATTATCATTTTAAATAACAGAGCCTACATAAATGCACGGAGCTAAAAATGTATACAAACATGAAATTTGGCATCGAAAACCTACGAATGAATGTTGTAGTTGAGCAACGACATTATTTATAGTGAGTGAAATAATGATATATATATATATATATATATATATATATATATATATATAAACATGCAGTTCTAGTCTTCTAGAAGTCCAATAGTTTAGCTTCTTATTGGTAGTAATATCGTCATAATATTAGCAATGATCCTATTAGTCTTATTACTGCGATTATTGACGTATTGAGCATCTATTATAACTTCTGAATAAATTTTATATTGCTATTTCTATTAATAGATACCTGGATAAATTTCTAAAATATGAAAGAGACATAAAACACTATTTAGTAATGTTTAGTTTTGAAATTATTGCCATGTTCGATTTCATTCACTATGGTAGTATTTTGTCTCATTTTCATTTTACGCTATAACAGCATCATTACATTTATTATACTGTGTATATTGCAAAAATATTATAATAACATTAACTGGATAAGATATATGATCATTTCCGTGCCATATATTCTCTACGTGCGGAATATAATGTTGCTAATTTACTATATGTTACCATTGCGTTATCAGGGCAAATATATTTTTAATCCATTATTCTTGATATTAACCATACTTATCTCTGTCTTCTGTGGAATAGGATTTACACTCAACGGAGCATTTAATAAAGTTTTGCCATCATAACTTTATATTGTTCATTAAACGAAATGTTAATCGTTATACTATATTATGCCCAAGAGATTATATGGATATTATATATATATATAATTCATATAATCTATCTATATAAATATATTAATTAATTAATTAATTTATTTATTTATTTATTGCTTAAGTGCAAATATAATCCACTAACTAGACCATAGTTTCGTCCATATTATGTAATTTTCCAGTAGGTGCTCGTTCTGCTACGAGCAAGAGCCTGGGCTCCACAATTTCGTTTAGTGCTACATATTTCATCTTCAATAGCACGAGAATTGCATGCTACCAAATATTCGAAGTTGTAGACGTGACATTTGTGACTAAATTTTATTTCATTTAATGCTCGTTAAAAACATTTTCTGTTCAATAATCACGTTAGTGAAATTTGATCCTACTTCGTGCGGTAGGCACAAAATGTTGCTCGATTGAGCGCCATATTTGCCTAAGGTTTTGACGACTTACACATCCAATAAAACAGTAAGCGCAAGTCATCTGCGAATCCAAGGCTTCTTACTTACTGGAAATACTTCTGTAGTTTCCAGGCAGATTATTAGTAGAAATAAAACTTTAGTCCTATGTCGTTGAGATTTAATTGTATGGTTTGTAGACAAATTCTTTGGTCTTGATTGTGCGTACAGACAACTGCCAATAAGGATTTACCTTCATTTAAGAGATGCACTATTTTTGTAATCTCAAATTATGTTAGGATTAAACCATATATATATATATATATATATATATATATATATATATATCACAAAATATATCATTCATGTATGAAATAAAATACGACCACAATGTTGTCGGTGAAATTCGATTTGATGCCTCTATACGCGTATTTTATAGTCGCTCACATGGAAGATATACAAAAAATAGTTAATTGTTTAAATAGGCAATGTAACGAATAAATTAGATAAATTAATATAGGCGTTGATCAAATTTGACGTATATCAAAGAATATTGATTTATAAAAAAAATTGTGTTCTGCATAATTGCCTGTTGGTCAGTAGTACAATGTTCTGTTGATGAGTCTAACCAATGCGACAATAACTACAATTTAATCGGTTTGTTTATTAGGCCGGCATAGTTGCTGTCCTCGCGACATATGTAAGGCCATATGCTTAAGGATTATCATTCATCCTAGATGCAAGCTAAAGATTGTTAAATTGTCCAATTTATATCCATGTAGCAAAAGCTGCACAAAATTCGTTTTCGTGACTGCACAGATATTGTGCAGCCAAAATTTACAATCAATTGCAATGTATGCGAGTCCACTAGAGATGAGAGCCTCACATATAATAATGCTTTCCTGCAAACGCGGTGTTGGTTGATCCTCGCTAGTCAGTTTGCTGTCGTGCTATTCTGATGATCAAAGAAAGTGAAAATGTGTCAGTGCGTTGCGACTGACGGTAGTTTTGCTTTGTTATTCGACTGGTTAAATAACACGAAACGAATGTGCATAAGATTATACTTTCCGTTCATGCTGCCTTTGGTTTATCCTTCTGGTCACAACTGAACTAATTTGTTACTAGGGTCGCAAAACCTAATACATACTTGCATACATATTAGTTCTTCGCAACAAACAGTATGTAGCGGTTAAATAACATGTCACTGGTGTTTCCATGAATCATGAAAATATGATTCAAAAGAAAAATTGCGTTACTGTTATAAAAGGAGCTATTGTAATGAACCTAGTAATGCAACGTTGGAAGGACGTGGTTTCCTAACACTGCGTAAAATCAGGAAGAAAACCGGAGTACATTTCTAATTCTTTAGAGATAATAAATCAAATCATTTGCATTCCTTGCAGAATAGGACTGCAAAGTTGGTGTAAAAGATATGACGCACTTGCATTAGTCATCTGCGTTGGTCGTACATAGAATTATGGATGGGAAAGTAAAATGAAAAACTGGTTATTTCGCAAGGTGTTAGGGTAACAACACTCACCATCAACAAGATGTACGTAACGGCAGTCTGAGTTTCGATGGCATTTCCCCGCCTTAAAATCGCGGCAGACTGGGAGTGATTCGAGTAACTGTGCGGTTAAAACGAATGTATTGTAAAAAATAGAAAAAGTATTTCAATATTGATTTTGACAACCTATTTATAAAGAGAACATAAAGCATGTAATATACGCGCGACAAAGTTAGAAAAGCAAATTTCTACATTTTTCTATGCCTTGCCTGGCGGTTTTGCAAACTTACCTTCAACTCAGCTATCCTGAGATTGTTAAAGAGTACAGTGAAAAATTGATGAAACCGCTCCACAAAGCCAACATAATATGCCAGAAAACGACCGTGGTAAGTTAACATAATTAGGAAAATATAGATATTTTCAAAAACAACAATAAATGATAAGGCCCAGGTCTCCTTTCCATCTGAATTGTCAACTATTCCAATTAACAAAAAGAGAAAAGCATAACCAATCATTTATGTACATATATCGTCCCATATTGTTCACCGTTTGAACTTGGCTCCAGGAGTAAATACGAAAGGCCGCAACAAATGGAAGATGAAATTCAATTCGTGTGTAAGCATAAAGTACCCTTCCTGGTCGTTTTAGAACGCGAGGGCTCGTTCTAGATAATCATTTAAATGAGCACATAAATCTGAAAGTAAATGAAATAATTTTTGCGAAACTGGATTAATCGAAATTACCTGATCTGCGTTTGGACTAACGCAGTTGTTTTTTCAGTTGTTTTCTTTTTCTAACAAAATATTTCGGCTGCCTTTATCGGCAGCCTTCTTCAGTTGATCCATCCTCACCAGATTATAAAAACAAACTAATAAAACAAGCGCGGTATTTCCTCTGGCCATATTATTTATACTTCAGACTTATCTTTCACTAGATAGTCGCGTGTCACATGTGTGTATGTGCATTCCCGTAGCTGCTATGCTCAACTGAATGAGACCAGAGTGGCTAAATAAGAATTTATCATTTGGAAGCGTTAGACTATTTGCTTGATACATTCCATGTAAAATGACGTAATTGAGATTGCCCTCGCACTTTCTGATGAGGGAGACCAATAATTCAGAAATACTCGTCATAAACACATGCCATTATGAGTGATAAAATTAGAAATCCTAATGACCAATGCAGGTGTTAAATTTCAACTCAAACCACTCAGGTTTTTTTCAGGATAGACTTGTTAATAACAGTTA
The DNA here is from genome assembly GCA_029291075.1 of Eudiplozoon nipponicum. NCBI lineage: Eukaryota > Metazoa > Platyhelminthes > Monogenea > Mazocraeidea > Diplozoidae > Eudiplozoon > Eudiplozoon nipponicum. The sequence continues at coordinate 62,781 of JAQBSW010001405.1, read as the reverse complement.
TTGTCATAACATTAAATAGGTGCACGTCACGCATGTGCATGTGTATGTGTATACATAACTAAATAGATTTAGTTAAGTATAGTTGATGCACCTGTACGAACATCTAAAGGAAACTGAAGTCAATATACATTAATTTACCCTTTGCACGCGTCACACTAATTATTAATTCTAAGCAATTGAAATGCTGTATTATTAGAATGTGTATTCACTGAGAACTTTTTAAAGCAGAAAAATGTTATCGCTTACTGAGCAGTAACCTTGAAGAGATGCAGTAAAATTTTCGATATTCTCTGTCAAATATGAGAATTTATCATTTATTGGATTTGCTGTTTCAATAGAATCTTCATTACCTGGTCACAACTTGCAACATTTTTCATATGTTCATGTCTATAACTTTATTATAATGTGAAACTTGTTCTATTAGAATAGTTTAGCGAGTAAAAGTAACTTGAGAACTTCTTCTGCTTTGTGAATTGTATTCTAATTAAAAATTCCCACTACCTCCAATCATCAAAATGTAATAACCTTCTAGCATAGTAATAAAAATGTACAACAGTACCCATGATGTAAATTTAATTGGAAAAAAAGAAAGTTATGTACGTCAAATTAAAGACTGCGAAGAAATTGAGCAACTAGCATTTAAATCAAGTAAATTTTACGCGAGACAACACCGGCAGATGGTCGCATACATGTTTTGCAGAAGTTTCATGTTTTATTAGTGGGTAACTAGGTGGCGTGTTCTTCAGTTCAGTTTGGTTAGTGGTCAAATCACGTTGAAACACACCAGCTCGTTTAACCGGAAAAAGATTTATCATATATTTATACCAGTACAATTTGAAAATTATTACTTATTTCAAGTCGATTATCATAGTTTTAATAATGTATAAATATTGTGTTAAGTTATCGGCAAAATCAGCATAAAGTACGCCCGGTTCGTGGAATTGGTGTGCTAATTCCTATTTTGAAAATGAGTCATTTGGTTTAAAAAAAATAAAGGAAATTTGTAGTAAATTTCAATTTGTGAGCAAAAAAGTTTCGGAATTAGATCCCGTGTGTTTCGAACAATGGGTTATGCTTCATAAGTGACATCTAATTTAATAAAGATACATATTAATATCTAAATAAGTAACGACTTCACTGGTTAGACCAGACTGTTAATGTCTAGGACATTCAGTCTCATATTTTGATAATTAAATTATTTCTGAATATGAGAAAAAAGCACAGGCGCGCAAATGCACACCAAACATGCACACGAACACAACAAAATAAAGGCACAGCTGTTCAGAAAGTTGGCTCTGTTTAGCACCGCTATAAACTAATCATAACGTTTAGCAGTTTATTAAGGCACATGTCTCCAGAGAGAATGTAACAGATTTCGTTTGCCATAAGTTGCATGACTAAGATGAAAGTTGGCCGCAACTAAGCAGAGTCACATATGAAATATACACTCACACAAAACCAGAAAGAGGGATTCAAGTAAAACGTCCAAACAGCCCTTCATTCACACAAGACCACTTGAGAGATTTATACAATTGCAACTTTACAGCTACCAAAGGCGTGGGGCGAAGTACACATCCTTTAAGATGTCACCAGTTTGCTAAATAAATATCATTTTATGAAATAAAAACTGGATGTCTGAAAGTTGCCTAAAATTGAATAATCTTTTCCTATTTTTTTAAATCTACTTTTTGAAATAAATCTAACTTAACCAATTTTAAACCGCCTTTCGGGACGGCATTTCAAGTACTTAGGGCATTAGACATAAATGTGCAAATAAATTCCCAATTGGATGGATATCGTAGAAATTTGTTCCTATAATTTTCAATTAGTTACATTGGCAACAGTAAACATAGACCAAAACTCAAACACAGACTTAAAAGTGTAATTATATTTATATATGCCTTCATACATATTTTGCAAGATATGTGCAAATATCGCCAAGACACCTGATAAATTAACAATCATGAACTAAATTAATTTATAAACCAAATGTTATACACGATTTTGACAAAAATAATAAACGTCTCCTACAGACATATACGCATATGACAAAATTGTGTTTGGCGTCGTTTAGGCTTCAGACGGCGATAATGTGTATGGAATTAAAGAAACTTGGGCGATTTCGTATAAATACTGATCTAACAATTTTGTTACGCGGTTAGTCGACCACCGAAGTATTTGTGTCTAATTCTCTATGGTAGAAACTATAATAGTCGGTACCAATGTAGCTAGCGACATGTTAACTCATTTAAAACTGAAGGACTAAATTCTATTCAGCATAGAAAGTAAGTGTAGCCCTATTGATTCATTATTTTTCACGAAGAGCCAGAACATCGCACTTAACTTACTGTTTAAATAGAAAACTATGTGGGCTCTTTCAATTATTTTACATGATTGACAAATAATATGGAAGGCTGATACGGGTGTAATGTCGGCTCATAGCAACTAACGGATTGGTAAAAGAAACTTTAAACAATTTTGTCATAGTATTTTGATGTCAATCGTGTTCTACCGCTTTGACTATAATGTCAATGGTTTCATCAATTGGAACATTTGTAAACAAAGACGTAACATCAAAAGATACCATAATCTTGTTTTTAACATTTATGTCTTGAATTTTGTTTACAAACTCAAACGAATCGGCAACCGAATGATTACCTATTAGTTTACGTAATGGTTCAAATAAACGAACTAGCCATTTAGCTAGTGCATGAAACGGAGAATTTACCATTGATAAAATTGGCTTCATTGGACAACCTCTTTTGTGTGTTTTTGGTAATCAGTACATTATTGGTGTAGATGATCCAACTGGCTTGAGCTTCTGTGCAGTGGCCTCATCAATAAAACCGGCATCTGTCAAAATCTTAATTTCATTTATTACTTTGATGAAGGAAAGAGCGTAATTTTGTCATAATTGTTTATTAATTATAAAGTGACCACAGCAACAAAGTTGATGACTTGCTTTATTGAAAGTTTAAAACTTTTAAATCTAAAATGCATTAGTTGTGTAGCCTGTTTTTACAATATCAGCTTGTAGAAGAATAAAAATTTAACGTGTTTCCCAGTTTCTATTAATTAGATTAATGCATAAGCCAAATTCATGGAAGCTGTCGCTGTTCTAAAGATTGGAACTGCAAAGTGCTTCAGATTAAAAGAAAAAATAATGGCTTGACGAAGAGCTTGCCTTTATTAGGCAACTAATTAAAGATCGAAACAAACGCACACTAGACTGCAGATAATATTTTGCCACCACACCTATGGAGCGTACGCAGGTAAAACACTCAAAAAGCCAAAAGTCGACATAAGCTCAGGTACTACTTTTGTTCATACCAAAGATTCCGAGAACCAAATTAGCATTATACTTGATGACGAACAGGAATTGAAGCCATGCCAAGTAGATAAAGACAGATCGCAAACTACCGAGGATTTTATATAGCCTTTCATCAAAAATGCGCGTGATACATCATACATGGCCTCAAACAAGCAAAACAATTTGGCATACATGCGGCAAGAACGTACGGCATACCGAAAGTAAACAAAGTATTTGGAAGGAGTCACCTCCAGTCATTAAGACCAATAATGTCAAAGGTCAATACTCCACATCACAAACTATTTTGGGAGAAGTGAAAACGATCTTATAGCCAGTACAAATTAAAATGCCAACCAATTGTGTCCATGATCATTTTTACGCTGGAAATAAAGTAAAAACGATGTTAATAATAAAGAGTATTTCTTTAGATGTAATAAATCTATTTAGAGTTAATCCTGTTGACAAACTGCTCACTAAACGGTCATCGATAGTAAGCAACAATCATTTCCCATATCTGCAAACTAGCTGAAAATTACCATCAACATGTGTAATCTGAACGCCCGTATTAGTTGGGACGTTTATGTGGATTCTCTCAAAGTTTACTATGATCGGTCCATCCAGCTTGGACTTAATTATCCGTAACTCTGCAGTTACATTTTCATTTTTTCAGATAATATGCAAGTTTTTTAAACCTTCAGAAGTTATGCTTTGCTAGACACAAACGCTTTATTTTTAATCATATATAAAGCATGTTTTTCTAGTATAACAATTTAAGAGTTATATTTAGTCCGTAGTTATTTCTGTGTCTCGACTGATGCTTCCATCAATGTCCTGACTTTGCTTCATCATAATTCATGCACTTTCGCGTGGATTTTATCGTATTCACACCAGCCCTAAATAGAGCCATTTGTGCGTTCTCGGTCTCAAAGTTGATTACTGCAACAAAGTGAATTAAACATATTCAATTCACCATCAATAGTCAATATTTCACGAAAGTAGATTAAGTGGCGATGGGCAGTATGTTGGGAAGTCGACTAGCTGATGTCTACATGTTATATCTGGAGACTTGAAAATTTAACCTATCATTAAAGAATACTATCATAGATATCGCAGGTATGGTGATGACGTCTGCATAATCATAAATGAAGATATCGAAACATATGACACGTTTAAAGATTTGAACAACGTGGATCATTAAACCCAGTTTAGCTGTAAGTGCGAAAATCTTCAGTCTAAAGCACGTTCTTCTCCTGACGTATGGCTATTGCGAAAATAAAACGGCAGTCTAATGAGTAAAATCAACCGGAAGCAGACATGAACTAAACAGTACATCCATTACCATAGCGATGTCCTAAATTCGCAATAGAGAAATGTGATACGTAATTCATCCGACAGAATAAAGTAAATTTGTTATTAAGAATTTTAATGACAAGAAATGGCGGTGCTCACATCAATTTAATTGGAAAATTGGTACCCGGGAACGTTTGTTCAAGCAAACACGAAACAAAAATTCCGAAAAAGGAGCATTGAAACCAAACTCTGTCAAAAAAACATACGTCAATATACCATTTAAAGGGGACACATCATCCACAACATTTACTCCACTAATAAAAAATAAATGAATTATCAGATACTCAATTCGCAATTGATCATCTATAAAGACAGATTGATAATGGTTAGTTGGAACTTTAGGTCAACAAAATTACCATATAGGCTCCAGCTGACGGAAGGGCTAACCAAGAAACTTTAGTTAGTATATAACTATAAATGTTTCTTAACGGGCGGCTGTGTAGTTCAGTAGTTAGAGCAACAGATTCCAAGGCAGACGTGCCCAGTTTCGAGCTCTATCCGAGGCAAATTACGTACAGTACGTGAAGAGTTTCCAACAAGGACGAAATCCTCCTAATGGGTGAATTGCTTTTCTTACATTAAAGTCGCAACCTTGATTTAACTAATTGTTATCATCGCCCGCGCAAACAATGTTTGTTTAACAATTTATGCTCTCATAATAAGAAGCGTATGCTAAATTAAAATTTAAAGGATAAGCTCCCTGCAATCTAGCATTTCAAAATATTGTTTATCTATAAAAATGTCAAAGCTGCGCAGCACACAATGTTATCCGGACTAGTCGATTACTACAACTGGTATAGGAGAGAATGTTTTCGCAATAGCTGAACACATTGCTAATAAAAGTCACACTCCAAATCAGGCGGATGTCCAAGTGTTTATCGGAGTTAAACACGAAAAATGTTACGCACAGCTGAGGCCGTTGATTGCAATATTCTTAATCCTCAGCCAAATAAACAAAAGAAGTTCGTACATGTTTTCCTGCAAGTACGTTTTCCGTTTCATGTTTTGCCAGGTGTTTATCTCCTCACATTCACAAATTGACTATTTAAAGTACTAGATTTTACAGTCGCGTTTGGTTCTCGCGAAAAGAAAATGGCCTCTTTAGCTTTGTAGCGCATACCTGCTTTATAATAAATTTAAGCTTCAATACATGACTTGCTCCCCAATCAAAATTACAAATGCATAAGACTGTCTAAGATAAAATTTCCACATGATATTGTTCCGGTGGCACGCTCGTAAAGAAGGACAGCCTCACCAGTTCTGTCACAGATTCGAGCAAAATTTATCATCCAGTGTAAAATTTAGGAGCTGCCTTATAAAAATAAAACCAATTCAGCGGGATAAATTTTCTATCAAAAAAATATTCTTTTAAGGATGCGTGCTACAAACTGTGGTTTGGCTCATTCCATTCACCTAAACTGTTAATCACGCGGTATAAGTCTGTGGCATGACCGATTCTGTTTCGAATAAACAACAAGACTTACTGGCGACTCATCAGTAAGAGCCGGTATTACGCCATTTACTCACTATATATTTGGGTTAGAAATTTGGATAAAATAGGACGGTACAATCTCCTATACGAAGATGTTAACCTGCAGTAGTGAATGCGACTTCAAAGCCAACTCACTTTGTATAAAATATATACCGAGTCTGTAAAGGGTACCAAGACTATGGCTATTGTGCCACTACACGATACCAACATTTTGATACCGAAAAAGTACGTGGTAAGAGCAAGCACGAAACGAATGCGCACAAGATTATATTTTCCGTTCATGCTGTCTTTGGTTTATCCTTCTAGTCAGTTGACACATAATATACAATTACATAGGTATACATAAAACCAAAAGAGTAGCAGCAGTTTATTTCTCTATAATCTTTTAACATTACGCATTACATACGCTCATTTGTTGACTCTGGACATTATTGCGTATAACATACAAACAGCCCACCTCGATTTTACATAATATATTACCTATACAGTGGAAAAGGTTCCAAATAATGGTTTATTCAATGGCATGAAATCGGACAAGAATATGTGAACATCCACCACAAAGGAATTAATGGAATGGTTTTCATTATTGAACACATAAACTGCGCGATTGGAGATACCACAGCAGTATAATGATGTGTTAAAAGCAAAAGGAAAAGAGGATCACGAGTGCTTTTATAGAATGCTTTTATTTGGTGTTTACTGTGGACAAAATAATAATGATGATGATGATGATGATGTTAGAACTAAATTGGCTGATGATTATAGTTGAATCGTTAAAAACGACGCGGTTTACAAAGCTGTATAGCATATAAAGTGTTTCTGTTACTACTTATGTGTTTTTACAGTACTCTGCAAAGAACTAAATAAAAGCTTCTATCGATATACCAGTCTGTATATACAGGCTGAAACGTGTTTATTCTTATACCACATAAAATTGATAGTTTCGTGCATATGGTGCGTTTATTTTATTTTTTATGAATATATATATATATATATATATATATAAAGACGGACAATCTTAAAAAGGATGTCAAGTTTATCGTAGTATGGTCACAAGTATTTGCCAGTTTTTTTGGCTTTGAACAGGTTTTTTTCAGCAGTTTTCTCTACAAAACACGGGGAACGTTTGTATATACAACTGACAGCATGTTACTAAGGCTGAAAATGGATTGCCGAGAAACAACATCAAATGGTTTGGACTTGTTTTTACAAGAAAGCAACTTTATACAGAGCTACACAAAAGTGAAAGCCATTTTAACTATATTAGAAAACGGAACGTTGTTCAAAATAACCTGTCAGACAGTAATGTTAGTAAGGAGTAAGGTATGGACACGTGTTAATGAGAATTCAGCAACCACAAAGTTCAGTTTTGTACCACCTTCGGTATTATGCTCCGTAACCAAACGAACAAACTGTCGTTTGGGCATGTACGAATTGAGCAAAGAAAATTAAATAGAAAGGAAATTTATGTAGAACCACGAGAATATTCAAGAGTTATCAGGAGAAATGTTTTAATATAACCTATGTGCACGTTTTGTGCTTACTTATCATCATTGACCCTAAGTCACAATTTATTCAAATATTTAGCCAACTAATAATTGGTATATGAACATATTTGTTGTTTTCATAATTATTTTTTTATTGTTTGATGGAAAGAAAACCTACTTATTGCAAAGATGACAGTAACAGAACTTGTGGATTTCAGAAAACAACAGAAAAATTACTTTATGGATGGAGTTTACATAGTTTTCAGAAAAAAGGTATTGAGGAAAGAATTTGTACAAATGCACAATTATTACGCAACACATTAACAATGAACTTGTAAACAAGTAAAATCGTCTGTATGCAAAAGGTATACATGTTCATTTTATCTCAAACGAAGATGATGCTAAGTACAGTTGAGCAACTAATGTACACCAAACGAGCAACCATAACTCAGACAAGGTGGAGCGAAACTACACCAATTGTTGTTTAAATCATGATGGAAACTAATCGCGTTCTTTTAACAAGTCTCACAATGTGGCAACTCAATTGCCAGCCATGCATATTAAGGCGTTTTCTATCTTTTATGATTTTTAGCAGAGCACGAACACAACCTGAATTATGGGACACAAATTACAATAGTTATATAATTTATTGAAAAAATTTATAACGCAAGCTCATTTCAACTCAAACCGTTTAATTTAAAAAAAAACATGCATAATCAACATTTAATAAGACTTTAAGGTATGATAAACATTATAAAATATTTGATAAATAGTCAATAAATAAATTTTCACTATTCTATGCAATGAGTGCTTTTCCGACCTTTTATTTATTTATTTATTGATTATAATTTTTTTTAAATACCCACACAGTCCTTAAATCATAACATAAGTTCTGATAGATGGCTCAGTGTTTATAGCAACAGATTTCGAAGCAGATGTGCCCAGGTTCGAGCGCTGCAAGTACATGAAGAGTTCACAACAACGACGAAACCTGTCTACTGGATGAATTGTCGTATCTACACTATATGATGCTTACTTTATGCTGGAAAATTTATGCATATAATTGGACTGGTGCTTATATCTAGATCGCAACTTTGACTTAAGTTAGTGGCCTATAATTTGTCCGTTGCGTATTTTCTAATAAAAACATTGAAGATATTGCTCATATCTTATTATATGTGATGGTGCTAACATTGGGTGGAAATAAATTTACTAAAAACCTTATTTTACACATTTTCAAACCACTTAAACAGTGGTAAATTACTTACTTGGCCTTTTTCGTTCATAAATGCCACACTTGTGATGGGATTTTGTGTTCCCTGAGAATTTAGTTGTCCAGCAGTCACAAATGAGTTACCAGTCAAAAAGTTTAAAGCTCCTGGAACTGATATGACGACAAATGAAAGAATTGTGTGAAAGGAAGAGATTAACTTTAGCACATTCCATTCAAAAATACATTAATATCTGGTTAGTAAAAAAAATTTATCATTTAAAATATTAAATTTATGTAAACAAGTGAATAAATGGTAAGCGAGAGGTGTAGTTTCCCTACGACATCAGTACCGAAGCTGAATTATATTATTCATAGGCTCACTTTACTTCAGTTGCTGGTATTATTCAACGATAGGCAAACACACGAGGTTGGTTTATTTGGGTCAAAATAGTCAGTCGATATGTGTAGGATGGATCAAGAGTTCAGTTGCTGAATTTCTAAACTAAACGGATTATTTAAGAGTGTAAATGGAAGGAAAAACCTAGGCTTCCCACCCAACCAATTACATAAATGATTATGTATTAAGTGTTGCGCACCTAGTAAAAAAAATTTTCAAATTGAACCAGAAAGATAAACCGAAATCTAGTCGTATTTGAACTAATTTGTTATTAGGTGCACACAATTGCATATGATTATCTGTTCGCAACAAACAGTAACTACGTATGTGCCTAGGCCTTCAATCCAGAATAAAGCAAGTCTCTTTATCGGATTTTAGTAGGACCAGTAAAAGCAGTCCACAAAATATGCGATAGCGTGAATTCTGCTTCGCTAAAGCTGAATTTCCTTTCTCCATGCTTTCCTCATACCTATTCTATTACCTTTAAGCAATGGAAATGAACTGTTATGTAGATTTCATAATTGATGAAAATAATTACGCTAATAGATCAGTATAGAAGTAAGACATTGCGAAATATACATAAAATAAATATTTGGTTTATTTTCTGATTGCATATATGTATTCCGCGCGTCAAAGGCGAGTTGTAGACTTTTTAGTACATTTAGTGATGAAGTAGGGGCATTTACAGTAGGTGAGAAATTATAGCTCTTAGAGATATCGCAAAGACTTCTGACTTCTAATCAATAACATTAACTATTACCAACGATTTACAAAAAACGTACATACAAAAATTAACTTACTTGTCGGATCAATAAAACAACCGGCTGTTGCGACAGAATTTCCTGTTAAACTGGCTAGAGCTGCCAACTGTTGTTGGTGGTGTTGTTGCTGTTGCTGATGATGATGATGATGCGAAGGATGCGAGGGGTGGTATGGATTTGCGGCAGCTGCTGCTGCAGCAGCTGCCAAAGCTGCCGCGTAGGAATGCGACAACCCATTTGCTGTTCCACATGAAATTGGTGTAACTAGTCCAGTGGCACTGGGCAAACCAGGTGTTCCAGATCCGATAGACTGTAACATGGAATAAAAATGAATTTTAGAGTGCTACTCCTGAGATTTTGCAAAGAATACCATTGCCAATGTACCCCTGATGAGCTTCTTGCACAAACTAAATGGAAATTGCAGTAACCGATTTGAAATCAAAATGACGCGATTCAGTTTTTTAAAAACAAATATATATTTCAGATTTTCTTATATTTCAATAACCAGTCATAGGGTTATTTAAATAAAATTAACGGACTTGCGATAAGCAACAATCACGATATATATATATATATATATATATATATATATATATATATATATATGCATCATAAGCAAAGGCAATTCAACCAGCAAACCGGTTTCGTCCTAATACGAAATTCGTCAAAAACAGTCCTGGATTCCGCCGATGATATTGCTCGAACCTGGGAAAATTTTCTTCGGTTTGATTAGTTTCATTGACAGTTTTTTTGGCAAAATTCACTATGAGTAGCGAATAAATGGTGTTTTTTAATAATATGTGAGTATGATCGCGATACTTGGCTTAAGATTCGAAAATAATTAAATCTGATATTTTTCACGTTCCGTGAGATCTGGTCAGCCGTCAGAGGCAACAAGGAGCGTTAGGAAAACAACTGAAGCATAAGTTAATATTTTGTGCAATATGAAAATGTAGTATATAACATTCAGAATTCTTTCAATATATTCAATGTTGCGAACTTTATATAAACACCAGACCCATAAAGTACATAAATTTTTCAGTATAAATTAAGAGTACCAGATTCCGAAGCAGACATGCCAACTTTTGAGCTCAGTCCGCGCCTAAATATGGCCAATACATGATGAGATTCCAGCAAGGACGAAACTGGTCTAATGGATGAATTTCCTTTTCTACACTATACAATTAAATTAATAAATAATATATGGTTACAGTTAAAAAATGACATATGGAAAAATTTCTACGATCACTAATCTAAATTCAATATTATTAAGTTTTTACAGGAGCAAGTTTTCGACTCTGAATTGTGCAATTGACTTTTCTTACCAATAGTTAATTCTGTGTGCAAAATCCAACTTAGCTATTTGTCCACTGTAGTATCATTTATAATATCAACATTCGATTTAATTTCAATATATTCCAGAATCCATCTCGACATTCTTTTATGACAACATATCGCAATACGTCTAAATTCAGCCGAGTTAATCGGGTGCCTATTCTATATTGCATGATTGTCAACATAATGGCCATACCAGCATGCAGTTTTGTGTTCTTCTCTTCTCACCTTGATTGGGAGTATAGTTTCTCCAATATTCATGATACCTAAGACTTTGCATATGCTTTTATACACTTATGATATATCCAAGGGTTCATTGTTTTCTCTTTTTTTGGAGTGTAATGCCCATGGTGGGTATTGTCTTAAAGCGGTTCTTATATTGCAATTCCAAGAAATTGATTTATGTTCCTGCATATCTTAGAGTCCTTGGCTCTAACAACTTTTACGTCCTTTAAATTATGATTAGATTGTCTTGCGATATACATAAAAATTATCATTTTTAAATCAACAGAATAATCATTAGCCTAATTCCAACTTCCTATGTTTTATATCTGTTAATCTGACGTTTCTTGTTGTTAATAGTTTTAATATATCGATTTTCATGGGACAATAATGATTTTGCTTGATATTATAAAGATTTCCCAAATGCGTAACATTTTGCCAAAAATTTCTCGTTTTTACTTCTGACCACATCTAATTAACTTGACATTCAAAAATTAAAAACAAACAAAAAATGCAAACGTGAAATCTCACTCAAATCACTCGATTTATTCTGAGGAATTGCTTGTTTAGTAACACATGTTCTCATTTCATTAGATAGGTGCATGTCACGCATGTGTATATTTCTGCGTATATAAAACTCGAAGTTAAATGAGATAAGAACAATTGCACATTCGTCTAAGTGAAATTGCCCACAATATATGTTAATTTACACATTGCACTCGTCAAACTATTCGTTTTATTCTTAACATTTAAAATGATGCATTACAAGTGCGAGATAAACTGACAGTGGGACGAAACAAAAAAATCACGTCCGGGTAAATGATCAAAAATAAGTAACATAGGAAAATTAATTAAGTTATAAAATAAATTAAGAAGTGGCAAGTCAACAATATAATGAAAATAAATTACCGAAACAATAATTAAAATAAGGGAAAATACTCTTTAATAAGCGTTAAACTCATTAAGAACTAAAAATGACAAAAGTACAGAAAATGAGCAGATCAAGTTTGAAATTTAGGTTCATACGATCAATAATTGATGACCAAAGCATACGATAATAATCCAATTAATAATCAAATCTTAATCAAACATTCTTAGCCGTTTACAGTAGCTATCTTCAGATTATATTTCGTGCAAACGTCTTTTCCTACCATTAACTCTAGCTTTAATTCAAATTGCACCTAACGAAGTGTCTAGCGTTGTTTCATTCATAATATCTTCTTTTGATTTCATTTCGATAGAATCTCTAATTAATCACATCATCTTATTGTGACTACATATCATCATACATCTACAGTCATCTCAGTTACCAGTAAGTCTACTCCCAGCTGCATGACGGGCAAGAACAGATTTAGCAATATGTCTATACTTACATGCAGTTCTCTGTTCTCCTCTTCTAACCCTAATTGGGTGCATGGTTTCACAATCATACATGAGATTTAAGCCTTCGCATTGGATTTCATACACTCCTGATTGATCTAAGAGTTTATTTCTTTCCTTGTGTTTAATTTCTTGCTTAGTTTTGAATCCGATATTAAAATGTTCCCACGATCTTCCTTCGCTCTGGAACGTTTTAAGTACATCAAATTACGAATAAAGTTTTTCCGATATCCATCATTTTTGCTTCTATTAACTTATGAGAATACTATTGGCAATGAATATTTCACGAATGCCAGCTTAATTCAATCTGTTAATCTAGTATTTCTTATACTAAATGCTTTACAATTACTGATTTTCATTCTATACGGATAATATGATTTGAAATTAAACTTTTTAATTTAAATATCTCTTTCTAACTTATGAATGTTTATACTTAAATTGACTTCCATCATGTCTCCTTTTCAATCCTAAATTTAAATTCGCTCTCTTGATACGTTAAATTTAAGAAATTTACCATCATATCCTCACCATGGTTTCATCTAAGAACTGTATGCACAATTTACCTAAAACATTATTTTCCAAATGATGCATAAAGATGTTTGCTACTGTAACCGATGACAGCTGTCCAATTATGGCACCTCTAATTTGTTTAGATATTGTTTTCTTAATGTAAAATAATTAAGAGACATCCATTTAGATGTCATCTCCATAATCTATCCAATCGCAATTTTATTTCCTTGTAATATCAACATGTGATCAACAAGGAAACGTCAAAAACAAGCCATCGCATCAGGAACTGGTATGTTTGTGTACATTGATACTAAATCTAAGATGATCGACCTATCATCTTCATTTAGTATTCATTTATCAACAATTTTATCCAGCTGATAGGAATTCATCAACGTATGCTCTTAGATATAGGAGTACTTTCCTATTCTATGGCATAGAAACTTGGAAATTTTATGTTGGTGAGTTATGGACACCGTTAATAATTCTTGATGGGTTACCAGGTTTATGCACTTCAACTAAACCATGAACTCCAGATGCAGCTTTATCTCATTTTATGAATGTGTGCCGAATCCAATTTCTCACTATTAATCACATTATTAATTAATAATTTTGCTTTCTCTTGTAACAAATCAATTTCGTTTTTATTGTATTGTCTAATTCATAATTAATTAACTGTTGATTATAGTCGGATTGATTCATAAGAACCGTAGCTCTACCTTTATCCGCTTTTAAACATATAATTTAATAAGTAGACATGATTTTCCTCTTCGGGTATTAAAACCATTGAGGCAACGACTTATTTAAATTTAATCTTATCTAGGGAAGGTCCATAAATTCTCCAATCAGCCAACTTTTTGTCGTGTATAATTCTAACTATCCTCATTTCGTCATTGCAAGCATTATCAGTAAAATCATCTACACATTTGAATTATCAACGTGAAAAAGAGAAAGTAAATTCAGTCTTTTTTTATTCTTATATTTATTTAAGAGAAATAACATAAACATGTGAATAAAAATTAATTTAAATCTAAAACATTTTGGTATAGTACAACGTTTTAGACAAAAACTAATAAAATTTTAAAAATATTATAATTGCTTCACGATTTGCTTCTATACTATTATATATTTGTGGAATATTTTGACCGCGTTTATAGATCAACCCTTAATATTCTTTTTGAATATTAAGAAATGTTTCGACAAATTGGGTATTATATAATTATCTGATCTGTGTAGTGACTAACAAAACCTTGTTTCCAGTCACTTATTTTGATATTACGGATGTCTTGTCGGTGTCCTTCATCAGTCCAAAGTTCATCACAAGTATTAGGAACAAACGAATAAAAAAGTGTGACATTTCCTTTAGTGGCTTCATTTGTACTTACGAATGGTTAGTTTCATTTAACAAAATTAGCCATTCATGAGCATAAATGGAGTTATTTGAGAGACATTTTATACTTGTATTGTTTGTCTGCAATTAAATTCTATCACTTAATTTAACATGATGCGTTAGTATATTTAGCTCCGAAACCTAACATGTGTGAATCCATAATAACATCATTTCACATGGTAAATAAACAACAAATAGTCTAATGCATTTAAACGGTAAATTAAAATTGAGTCACTGTAGTTTCACATAGTTTGTATTACACATCAGTTCTATACGCACACGAGATGCGCGCCTATTAGCTAATATGAGACAAACGAATTAGGAATATAAAAGAAACAGTTAGAGGAAATATCATGCTTTCTATGTTAACTTGTTCCTAAGACATGACGAATTGTGGACTCATGAAGAATACTGATAAAGATATTCGAAAAACTTTCAGCAAAGTAACTGAATGAGAACAATCCAGCGTGTTTAAAAACACAGATCAAGTAATTACACAATACGTAGTTTCGTATTTTGTGCAAGATACTAAATTATCAAGGAGTCAACAAAGCTGATGACAACAAAAATATTATTTATAAATAAAACAAATTCTCAGATTATACAAAATTAAAGAATTATAAATGTAAATTAAGTCGTAGTAAGAATTCATAGCAATAAGGAAAAAAGAAAAATGAACTTAAGAAAGAATTAGATAATACGGGTATCAAACAGAGAAAATTCAAATATTTTAATAAAATATATATGTTGTGGAGTAATAGAAAAAAATAGCTTTAAGTAAAAACAAAACCAATGACTTTAAAGAAAATGAAATTCTAATGATCTCAATTAAAATTTCTCATTTATGACTCTATTTTGCATTGCATTTTAGACGTTTGACCACATAAGCGCGATTGGCGTCCGGAGCTGTTCAACTTGGAAGCAACACATTGTGTCTCTTGAAAGTTGGTTTTATACTATGGGTCTGAAAAGATACCACATAGGGTCAACCCGAAGGAAAGGATAACACAAAAACAGTTTATTATAAAATTAAAAGGCGTGTGCTTTGTACGGCAGAATGGCGCAGTGAATAGACTCACAGATACCAAAGTAAATATGCACCGGTTCGAGCGTCATCCGTGGAAAAAATTAGGATAGTACATGACGAGTTCCCAATGAGGACAAAACCGGTTTAGAGGATTTATTGATTTACAGCATATATATATAATAGATTGGTGTTACTATTAAACTTGCAACCTTGATTTAAAGCACAAAACGCACAACAAATCATTGCTTAACTAAACAGTTTATCGACTTGTTGTAATGCTTTAGAAAATTCTCATTCTTCACAAACTATGTCCTCATATGCATAATTGGTTATTAGCCGGCCTAACGCGAAGATCATGTAATTGCTAACTTCTATAGAAAACTTGGAGGCCAAAATAATTGATTTATAATCGATTTTTAATATATATATATATATATATATATATATATATATAATTCTAATTCAACCTATAAATGTAAATACACCAATGTTGTAGAATTCTGCTTTGTCAATCAAATAATTGCATTCTTTGCAGTATTTAAATAAGAAACGTCCGTTTATGGAAGTAGAGAAATATATGGCATAAACGACATTCGTCCACACTTTCACTACCTTACCACAATCAATTATTTGTTCGATTATTTTGGTGCAATAAGATGTGCAAATTTTCGATTGTTATATTTTTATAGATGTATAAAATAAGCGATTTCCACCCAGCATGTTAGCTTTATTCGGTACACAGCTATTTGTCTCATTCATGGTGATAAATGCAGAGCCAAGCCTATTTAGATAACATTTTGCGAAAGAAGACATTGGAAAATTTTTTTAAATTATCCAAATAAACTAGAAAAAAATTCAAAGCTCGAAAATAGGAACAAGTTTTTGTCCCAGTTGCTCGACGGCAAAAACGTTGGACACAAATGATCTAGTAAAATATAAATTGTATAAAGGTAGAATAGCTCGCCAGACACTCTAAATTTCATAGTAAAAGAAAAAGTTCTGTTCGCCTGACGAATAATATCTTTGGTGAAGAAAAATAAACTTTAGATTTAGCAAATAAAACTATAAGTGCAATCACAAACTCAACAGTTTTACAGTTCCAGATATAATTAAATTATTCAAATCATCCATTACGTTTGAAAAATGTGGAATAAATTTTATCAGAAAGAGTAACTGTAATGAGTAAACCACACACGGTTTTGTAAACAAAAACTGAGGCCAGATTTATGCAAGCATAAAAAGCATGTTTGGGCATTGAGTTTGACTTTGGGATAGTCTACATATTTACTATCCATATTTACAATTTCTATTTTATTTGGCCTTTCAATATATATATATATATATATATATATATATATATATATATATATTAGTATTAGTATTAGTATATAAACAGATGCTTATTTTTAGATACTTGAGAAGAATATGAGAAAGAAACGGATATGGTAACTGATAAACTTTCCTCTTAATTTTGCACGTGGATAGAGTACCATGAATTTTATTAAAGCTCGCATTTCAATAGAATTAAGTTATTCCTGCGTTTATTTAATACATAGAAAATAGATGCTTTATTAGGCTGCACAATCAATGAAACATATATGGCGCAGGTAGTGACAAAAATCAATTAATTGTAATTTGAATGCTTATTAAAAAACACCATTAATAAAATTGTCTAACCAATCACCAAACACAGCAAAATTAACGTCAAACGCACTTAATGATGCGTTTCGACCTTCCGTTGTCATCAGCAATTTATGATGACAAACTGACTGACATAAGTGAAACCGCAATCTTTAAAAGACGTTTTTTTAAAATTTAAAATATATCTTTCCCTCCTAGTCGTTTCGCATACTCTGTTCATAACTAGAATGTCGGTTGCACAATGAAATTTTAGTCATGACCAAAATTTTGCAGTGGCTGATATCACATTAATGCATGCTATACGATTAAGCATACATTGTTTGCACGAGAAGCAATAAAATTTATTCAAAACAAATTTTTTCACATACAAGTCGAGTAAACTGTATACTTTAAATCAGGATTTCGAGCATAAGATAAAAAGATCAATTGACAATGTTTATAAAAAGAAAACAAATTGGATATACATCTTACACGTCGTATACTTTCACAAGCCCAGTACTTGTCTGGAAATGTCGATTTCACATTTCCTATGTAGTCACAAACATGCATTGGTTGCCCCGGTGGGCAATCAATCTATATGTTAGATTACCATGTTTGAGCAATACACCTCCTATTTTCAATAATTCATATATTATTTTCGGTCTAAGTTTCGTTAGTCAGTTCTCCATCGTGCTATAATTATTATTATAATCAAGTTCGCGGTCTTGATATAAACACCTGACCCATTAATTACTTACATATGTCAGTATAAACTAAGAATTGTATAGTGTAGAAAAGGCAATTCATCCAGTAGACCGGTTTCGTCCTTATTGGGAACTCATCATGTACTGGCCAGAATTTGCCGCGGACAGGACTCGAACCTAGGCAAGTCTGCTTCGGAATCTGGTGCTCTAACCACTGAGCCATCCTGCCGCACACTACAGTGCACACACTTTTCAGTTATATACAAACTAATGTAACTTGGTTAGTCTAATTTTCCTTTAGGTGGAGCTCATATGGCACCATTTAGACCCAAAGTTCCAACTAATTTTGTCTGTTAAATTTTGAAATGCACCAGTGGCTGATTTTCACTGTATTTTTTGTAGTGTGACTAGTAAAATCCATTTGACTGATGTTTATTTCAAGTCCACAAACTTGAATTGAAATATTCACAAAATTTTAATGATTCTATTCACCAGCTAATGCTAAACTCAGGTGTGTTTTAATTATTAATAGAGCGAGGCCATCGTCAGTTGAGCTAAACACGAGCCACATCAATAGCCGGCTATGTAATTTAATGAAAAATTTTTTTTAAATGGATTCTTGCTCGCCACGTCCTAAACTTGTTACACCAGATTTTCAATTACAATATCTCGGCCTTTAGACCTCGTGAACCACCAAGAGAATCGAAATAAATATTCTAGTACAACCAAGAAAATACTAAAGTGGTTAAACGACCATATGTTTCGCGTTCGGTGTTAACAGTTATTCAAATAAAGGTGGCATGATTGATATAAACACTTGACTCATTGTATACACACATTTGTTGATATAAATCGAGCATTGTATAATATGGAAAAAAATTATCCAGTAGACCGGTATCGTCCTTATTGGGAGCTCATTATGTAGTGGCCAGAAATTGCTGAGGACAGGGCTCGAAACTGGGCACGTCTGCTTCGGAATCTGGTGTTCCAACCATTGAGCCACCCTACCTTACACTACACAAACCTTTCAGTTATATACCAACTAATGTATTTTGGCTAGCCTTTCTGTTACGTGGAGCCTATATGGCATTTTTTTACTTAAAGTTCCAAGTGACCGTGCTCAATCTGTCATCATAAACCAGACACCACGCTACTTAGAGAAGGAGTATTAAATTAAACATTAATATAGTTCCACGACAACTGGTTCCCGGGCGAGGAGTATAATTAATTTAATCAATGATTCGATCTAGATATAAACGCTTGACCCAGTGTGTATACACATTTATTTGTATAATTTAAGCACTGTGTAATATAGAAAAGGCAATTCATCCAGTAGACCTTTTTTATTCTGAGAACTTTTCAAATGTTGACCAGAAATATGCCGCTGACAGAGCTAGAACCTGAACATGTCCGCTTCAGAGTGTGTTACTATAGACAGCTCCGCCTTTGCACACGTTACACTCAATTTTCAGTTGTAAACTTACGTCATTTTGGTTAGCCTTTCCCCATGGTGAAGCCTATATGGAATCTCTGTTTGGACCCATAGTTCTAATTAGCCGCCCACAATATGTCATCATAAAACTGATACCATGCTACTTGGTGAAGTGGTGTTCAATTAAAAATGCATAATTATGTAATCTATAATGAAATTAAACAAACATTGATCGCACGGCCGGTGATAGTAGTTAATTATATCAAGCAATAATCGATTGCCCGGGTGGTGGTTACAATTATTTAAATCAAGTTTGCGAGCTTGAATTAACCACCAACCCTAACAATCCCTCGCACAATCAATTACTGTTTAATTGTATTGTCTATATATATGTGTGGCGAAAGCTACAAACAGCTAATGTTCGTGACTGCATAGAAATTGAGCAGCCGACATTTCCAGCCACGTACAATGTATGCAAGACTACTAGAGGTGAGAGCCGCATATCTAATTTTGCTTTCCATATATATTCAATGCGGTTTGGTCCACGCTAGTCAGTTTGCCGTCGTACTCCTATGATGTTAATAAGGAAGGTCGAAACGTGTCAGTGCGTTGCGACTGGCGGTAGTTTTGTTATGTTATTCGATGACTGGTTAATACAGTGGGGTTGGTGTTTACTTCAAGCTTGCAAACTTGATTTAAAGAATTATTTATATCAAGGTTTCAAAATTGATATTATGGGATTGATGTTTATACCAAGATCGCAAACATGATTTAATATGACTTATTGCAATCATTAATACTTGTTATCGTTAGTTGTTTCGGTACATACAATAATCTCAATAATAATAGGACAAATTTAGCATTGGCATGAAAGTTTGTTTTAAACAACTTAGAAAGTAAAAGGCAACTTCAAAGCTGCACGAAACGAATATTAAAGAACTGAGAAAACACTTTTTTAAAGTTTTATACAAAACAATTTTCCAACATATGTTAAAATTCTGAACTCAAAAATCGTCTGACGGAGTTTAAATTTTAAGACATATTTTTGAAAAGAATGAGATGGATGACCTGTATCCTTCATCTGTAGTGAAATGACGTAAAATAAACTACTTTTAATATGTTTAAGTACCACTATTACTACCCAGACTAGGTCAATTGACGAGCTAGTTATGCGTGACATTGAACAATTTAAATGAGTACTATTGGGCAAAAGGCGAATCTGGCTGTGTCATTTTGTACGCAAAGTTAAAAAAAACGCGGTCACGATATGATGGCAAATGACTAGACTGTAGTCTTTTTACGTTTTAATTTAACTGTTTATTGACATGTATCGATTTCGATATAGTCTTATTCGGCTGGCCGGTTTCCCTACTGAAATTCGATGAATACTGTATCTGGCCAGCGTTATAGCATCAGTCCATTATTCCGGCATTACGGATACAAACAGTTCTCACCAAGAATGACTGAATCCCATAGAAATTATCATGTATCAAGAGAAAAATAAATTTTATCAGATACAGGCAACATTTATTTCCTATTCTCACTTCAAGTATCCAAAATTTAATATATATTATGAAAGGCAAAAATAATAGAAAATTAAAACGGCAAGATAATGCTTAATAGGCGAACAAAAAATAATTTTTGGGCATTATCTCCAACTCCGGCTAAAAGCTCGAACATACTTTTTTGCCTCCATAAATCAGAACGCAATTTGCTCATCCAAAACACATGTTTTAAATTTCAAATTCAAGTAAATACATGCATTTTTAAATGAGAAGGAATCCTTTCTTTTTATTCGCGCATACGGGAATGGGACCAAAAACATAATTAAAGCCCACATTCTAATGAATTACTGAAAAGCTGGCATGAATGAATACATTCAGCAAGGCATGACATTCACATGATTAGAGGCCTGAGAATGGTTTGGGAAAGACCAAATTGAAACGTCGCCAGTCAACGAAGACTAGATCGGACCTAATTTACAGTGGTTGGTATGAACGATGTTGAAGCCTTGGCAAGGCGGGGACGAGTTCGCACCCAGCCTGAACGAAGACGACACGGATGCGTACTTTTAAATGGGGATCAATTGGATCTTTGCGAAACTGAATGTGCAAAGCGACAGCCCGCGAACGAAAATCGCAGAGATCCAACAAAAGAAGCTCGTGCTTCGCAATCTTTCAAAGTGTATTATTCTACTGCGTTTTAAAAAAGTTTTTTCGAATTTCGCATAACAAATTAATCAATATAACTAGGCTTATGCAATGCAAATATAAATTTCGGCGCAAGTCGGAATTGTTCTTAATAAAATTTGCTGTTTGATTAATCCTATTGCTGTTTATTAATGATACTTGGAAGTTTACTCCTTTTGTTGATGTTGCCGGTGTTCGACTATTTGTGCATTCGTCTATCAAACGAAGAGTTAGATAGTTTTTTCTTTTTTGTGTGTTTGTTAGCGGATTAAGAAATGGTATTCATATAGTCTAAACAACATAATGCAACATAAAAATAGCCTAGATTTATCCCAATTTCGGATAAACAAAATATTGACAGTAGAGAAGTTCTGATTGTAACATGTTACTCCGAAATATTGTCAACTGTCAATTGAAGGTAAATAGTCACTTAACCTTTAAAATATTCATTCATACTCATCTTAAACATGTACATACAAGTACGTATATATATATATATATATATATATATATATATATATATATATATATATATATATATATATATATATATATAAACACATAAATAGGATTGTCTTCTTTGATTTAATAACTTATTAATTGTTGTTCTATCCTACGCAATTCATAAGATGATAAAAGTAATCCAACAAACATAATATAATATCTAATGAAGCGTCCGTTATTGTTATGAGGTAATTGAAATTTCGCCTAGGTGAGCGCACACGTGAAGTGTTTTCTATTTTACTGAATTCGTTACAGAAATAAGAAAACACACACACAAACACAATCAAGATTATCTAGTAAAATTGCAGTTATTTTACGAGCTCTACCAGTTAGTATAAACGACGCTGTTTACACAAAACTTAAAAAAATGATTTAACACTGGCAAAACGGCCCGGATGATGGCCAAAAAATATTTTGAGTGGATATGTAGACAGTAAATGCAAAAAACTTGTTTCGAACAAGTATAAGATATAAAATGTAAAATGACTCTTATTTAGGCAGAAAAAGTAAAAATTGATGACGGGAATTTAATTGTTGAACAGGTCTAGAGCCATACAGTCAATCAAATGATTTGCGGCAAAAACCCTTCACGCAAATTTAATTTTATAAAAGAATGCTTTGCATAAATTTTATTTCATTTTGAAACTAGTTAAAGCATCTTCCAATTTATATATATATATATATATATATATATATATATATATATATATATATATATATATATATATATATATATATATATGATTCATCAAATCGAAATATTGTAGGTTTCAACAAAAGCCGTCTGTTCAACCATTGAGCCAAATTTTGACACAGACATATTATAACATTTTATGGATGCTGGTGGGAATTTTTGCAGGGTGACGGAGTTCAGTTTCAAATGATTACCATTAATACAGCTTGGAAGTTACTCATATTGTAATTGTTTGTGCTCCTTAACAATTGATTTGGATATAACAATAGCATTTTGGAGCCAGATACGTTAGACTAACACATTTTCAGCCGTAAAGTAGGAACTTTGTTGGTTCAAATAGAAAAATTCTTTATGCATTATATGAAAAATAATCTTCAAAATAAGACATCACTGTAGCCGAAATTGTAATTACAGTTCTTGGATGCCATAACAATTATCTGGAACCACGGTGAGAATAAGATGGTAAATTTCTTAAACTTAACAAATGAAAAGAACGAACATAGTTTAAGATTGAAAGGGAATCATCAGAGGAATTACCGCTTCTGGATGCCAGTTTAGTCAGAAATTGTCAGAAGTTAGAAAGATAAACGAAGAAAAAATTTACGCACTCGAGAATCTTTTTTAATTCCAAGTCAAATAATTCGTATATCATTAAAATAGATAATTTTGAAGCATTAACAACAGAACGCCTTAGATTAGCAGATGTAAAACAAGGAGTTGGAATTAGGCTAATAGTTATTCTCTTGATTTATTAATGGCAAGACAATTGAATTATAATTTGAGGCACGTAAAAGCTGATAAAGCGAGTGAAGATCGCAATATCACTGTGCTACAGAATTATAAACTAAAAAGGAAACTAAAATCAATAACTTGGCTATAAAATATAAGAACCGTTTTAAGACAATTAGTCTAGCGTATGCAAAGGGTAAATTATCATCTACTGACTGTATTTTCACTTAGACGGATGTGCAAATGTATTTAACTATGAGTTATATACACACACGGAATTTACACACACGTGACATGCACACATATATGTTGAAATGAGAATAGCTATTACTTAATAGGCCTCTCCTTAGTATAACTCTATTGATTTGAGTGAAATTTTACACGCGCATGTTTCGTGTTTCTATTTTTTATCATTTACATTAACATGATGCTATTAAGAGTAAATTTGATTTATTGCGCACCTCAACTGACAGTGTAATGTCAAACTCAATTACGCCATTTCGCATGGTGTATATAAAACAAGTAGTCTAACGTTTGTAAAGGGAAAAAATATATATATATATATATATATATATATATATATATATATATATATATATAGTTTGTATAACCCTAACATACTGAATATTAACTAATTCTATCCATCTACTAGACCTGACATAAACACCAATTCAATTCCTCGGAACTACCGTCAGACTGGCCCTTTTTTACTGACCTATCTTGTATGAGAAATGAGAGGCGCTTTAGAGCCAAAAGTATAGCCCATCGAGCTATAAAGGCATAAAGAGGATCACATCAAACACATTGACTGTGCTGTGGCGAATACATGATAAGTTCCCGATGTTTCCTACTTTTGTCCACAGTACGTCACAAGTCCCATGAGCCAGCTAATATACAAATTAGTCTAGGAGATTGCACCGTCCTATTTTCCCACATTCCTCACTAATATATAGAAGGGTTAAAGGGCGTAATACCGGCTCCTACTGATGAGTCGCCAGTAAGCACGAAACGAATGTGCATGAGATTATACTTTCCGTTCATGCTGCCTTTGGTTTATCCTTCTGGTCACAACTGAACTAATTTGTTACTAGGTTCACAACACCTAATACATACTTGCATATTCTATGCTTCTCAACGATTGCGCGGGTGGTGGTAACAATTCTTTAAATCAAGCTTGCGAGCCTGAAGTAAACACCAATCCCATTGTATTTATGTTGTTCGACGACTGGTTAAATACAATGGAATTGGTGTTTTATTCAAGCTCGCAAACTTGATTTAAAGAAAAAACGATAGTCTAATGCCTCTAAACTTCTAAAATCATCAACTCCATGTGGCTATGTTTCACTAACGTATAGTAAAACGGCGCGTACAGATGCATTGTAAACAGGACATTTTAGGCAGAATAAAATACTCACGTTTCTCCATGAATGGCGAAGGTATGAGCAAGCTAATTTAGTTTTGCGATTCTCATACACACCTCGCAAGAGATACTGCTTGAGATATTTATAGAGCTCCCGAGGTATGTAAACTGATCAACAATGTCTAGATCTTCACTCTGCAGTCGCAGAGTTTGGAGCGAGTTGTAGGTGAAACTGTAAAAGTATCTTACATTTAGATGATGCAGATGTCATACCGAAAGACGGAACAACGTCTGCCAATCTATTCAGTGTGGCCTGATCAGAAACTCAAGTGTTGAATAATGGTATGTTATAGTCTGCATAGTCAAGTTTGACTAGTTTACCGTCTGGGAGAACTTCAACATCTTCATCCTGAATATGTGGAAGAGTGTTTATAATAGCATTGATTACAAACTTAAACAAAAAGGGGGAAGTAGACAGCTTAGATGAACACCACTTCTGGTTGTAAAATGGTGTGATAATTCGTTGTAGACCTAAAACGACCAAAAGTATTTCTGTAGAAAGCGCGTATAATATTAACAAATTCTGTGGATACATCACTTTTCGACAGAATATCTAATAAAAAATTGCGATCCGCGGAGTTAGATACATCCTTGAAGTCTAAAAAGACGGCTATTGTGGGAAGGCGATATAAATTTTGCTGTTCAAGAACTTGCTTTAGCGTAAAGATATTGCATATACAACCTCGTCCGGAGCGGAATCCGGCCTGTTGTTCTCTAGTGTGTGATTCACGTGAAGCACTAAGATGACGTACGATAATCGAAGAAAATAACCTACATAGCACTGGAGTCAAGCTTAAACCACAATGGTTATCACACAAATTACGATTACTTTTTTAAGATAGAATTGATGGTCGACTCATTCCAATCGATGGTACGCTCTCCTCATTCCATATAGTAAGAATAAGGTTATTCAACTCTCACAAAATTATATCACCACCATATTAAAATAATACCGGAATTAAATCATCAGGGCTTTCGGCTTTGCGATGTTTATGAGTTAGGATAGCATCCCGTATTTCTAACTCAGATGGTCCTTCGAGACATGTTCAAAACTGTCGATACAGACATACTTACGGAAATCGGAACTGCCGCGCGTGCCAAAGAAAATTGATCTTCGACATGTTCAGCTAACCTATCAAGACGACTTATTTTATCGGTTATTAAATGGTTGTTACTATCATTTAGCTTCGATAACTTTTAATTTTCTCGGAAAGATGCGAGAATAAATTGAAACAAACAGTGACTATTAGCTGAAGCGTACACTTCTTCCATTTATTCAGCCTTTCTGGTTAAAAAAGATTCGATATCGACTTTTAGACTGCACATAAGCTGGCGTCTTTCATTGCGACGAGTATTATTATGAGCCGAGCCTGGTGAAATTTAGCACCTTGTTTCGAGTATCTCCATAGATTTGACAGAAAACCAATGAATATTTCTACGGGGGGCTGATCCTCGATAGTCAGCATGCCGTCGTAGTCTGATGATGAACATGGAAGGTCGAAACGCGTCAGTGCGTTGCGGCTGGCGGTAGTTTTGTTATGTTGTTCGACGACTGGTTAAATACAATGGGATTGGTGTTTACTTCAAGCTTGCAAACTTGATTTAAAGAATCATTTTCATAGTTGAATTTAAAAAATAATAACAGTAAATAAATAGCTGTATCACATACTATATTTTAATCTAAAAAGGCATTTTTCATATTCATGCTAGTTTGTATGCTTTTTAGGTCTAAATGAATGTTTGGTGAGCTAAATAAATTGAAATAAATGGAAAATTATAAAGACTAAATCATTTATGTGACATGTGTCAGATAATTGGATTACTAAAAGACTTACTTAGTGATAGTACTATCGGTAGGTAACATGTCCTTGTCAAAAAACGCATACTGGTAAAGTCATTGGGATAACAGCAGTGCCTTTCGTTTACGTGGCCTGTTGGAAACACTTAACTTAGGTAATCGGAAAAACAAATTTTGAAAAATAATCGGACAGCCCAAAAACGTTGCAAAGATTACTTTAACTACCAGTACCTTAAGTTAACAAATAAGGTGCATAATACGCACAATATGCTAGACACTAGGCTTCGCAATACTTGAAGTGTTTGTGTTCCTTTAACTTTCAAGGACATGTTCTAGTAAATAATTTACGTCCATATTTGAATTTCAGTGTAAAATGACATCAAAATACTCCGTATTTCGGTCCCACGTTCAAGTGCCAGATAAGTAAATTTGCATATTGTTTGAAGAATTCCAAGTGCTTCGTATGACGCATTGGACAATCACTGAGTGTTATGAGGCAATGGCATTGTAAAAATTAATTGCGAAAGATACCGACAGCCATTTTTTGGATTTAGTAGGTAATCTTGATAATCTTTTAGGTTTGTATTATTATTCAACGACAGTTAAATCACTGAAATTTAATGAATTATAATTTATGCTACAAAAATGATAAAAGTGTTATAGTGGTTTAATATATTTAATTTGGTCGCGTTATCAGCCACAATAAGTCAGCAAAATACAGAGGGAGTGTGACAAAGTTGTCTTCTATGAAACATAAACTATTAGAGCCACACAAACTGTATGTATATTTCAAGTTTGAAGTAAATTAACAGACAAAATTCTCGCTCATTTTATGCAGAATAACAACTTGAATATTAATGATTGTTTAATTTTATAAACTGAATATTAGGCAGAACAACACCTTAAACGACTGTGACACAACCGAATTGTTTGGTTGCGCATAGACGAATTGAATTGCCTTGAGGTAATGCGAATTTCTTTTAGTCACATTTAACATTACCTACCAATTCCAAAATTACACATTACCTGAGCTGACGTCTTTAATATCTTAGAAAAGCGCAGTTTTATTTTGGAATGCTAACTGATGGTTTCAACTGCGGTTGTTTCACATATTACATTGGTTTAGAATGGCTTCTAAGCTGTTTTTAATTAATCGTGTCATATAAAGGATAAATTTTTTTAACGAGTTGTGATATCAATCATGGCTTTAACCTCGAAACGGAAAATAAATCATAATTGAAAAATAGCATTCTGTCGAAAACTAACTCAGTTTCACACAAAAACACATATCGCTATCTAATAGTAGCCATTATTGAAGCACGATAGCAAATTATACCACTCAGTTTCATATGCATAGTGCTTATACATAGATCAAAACTTACAAATATGCCACTTGAGTCTTAAATCTGTTAATCTAGCACTACATATTCGCAGTGATTTTAAGATACTGATTTTATCTAATACGGATGACATTATTTGATCCCAAAGTAAGAAAAATTTCCTGAAAGTATTTCTTTCTAACTTACGACCATTTCCAATTAATTTGTCATCAAGAGACATTAATTCACCCCAAGAATCCCATTCAAATATAGATTGGATTTCGATCATCTGATTTGTATACATTTAAAAATTTTCTATATTACCATCGCCATAATTTCAGGTAAGTAATATATCATCAAATAATTAATTGGGCCCCAGGTGTATTTTATCTAAGACGTTTACTATTAGTACCGAAAAAGTTCCCCCATTTGGAAATCTCTTATTTGATTATGTAGTTCCTAAGTGAAAACGAATTGTAGGATATACATATAATCATTATCTCTATAACGTGCCGAATTGACATTCTGCTTTCAAAAAGAAACATCTAAAGCAATCCTGAGCTTCATGTACGAGTATATTTTTGTACTTCTAGCATATCTAAGCTAACTTACCTATCATTTAAATTAGGTTTACATTCATAAATGATAAAAAATGAGTATTTTATTAGTCTATTCGTTTATTCTGTCTACCTTCAAAAAACTGAGGTCACTCTTGATTACGTAATTTCACATGATGAGAATAAACATTTAGTCCAACATATGAAAAGGATAAATTAACATTCGTTCATTACAGTTTTACTTAGATGTACGCGTGTATATCAGTTTATTTAACTGAATACATTGCACAAACACACATATCTATCGTCAGTAACTCCTATGAGTTCAGCCAGTTATAATTATAAATACAGTAGTTCAATTGATATTTCAGACCTGCTTAATCTGATTGTCTTTATTTGTATGATATGCTGTGGACTGAGGAAGATATCTAGAAAGGCTATTGAGAATTATCTGTCAAAAAGTGTAACTAGGGCCAATATAAGTTAGGTAATTATGCATTCTCCAGTATCCAACCTATTAACTTGACAACAAAACTGTCCTTTAAATTGAAATTCTTTTAATTACAAGTTTAACCAGCCAAAACTGCATCAATTCAGTTGAAATAGTCAGCAAGTTTACTCTTATAAGGAATGTAAAAACCCATAAGCGACTATTATTTTAGCAAAAGCATAAATTATACTCTATGTAAGGAGTCTTGCAATTCATAAATGAGGATGGCAACACGGTAAAATCACAGTAGTAGGCAGAACTCCAAAGGTTAGGTGGGAAAAGCTCGTCAGCCTACTACTACATAGATCATTCATAGAATTGCTCTATCTGTCTCGGTGTTTATATGCTTTATATAAAAATTCAGCTGTACCAAAAATTTAACTCGGCCAAAAGGATATTTATTGTGGATTTGGAACGACGTCGACATTTCAATAGTATAATGCTGGAAAATGCATGTCATATATATATATATATATATATATATATATATATATATATATATATAATTTTAAATGTAAATGAACGAAGTATGTTAAAAGAAGAAAGCAGTTAACTATCAAACCAAACTTGACATGTTCATTTTTCTATCGCGGGTGGCCGATTTGCACTCTTAGTTTCGCAATGATCCGATTGAACCACAGCTCCAAATTCGCGTTGAATACGGCTTCGTATTGGCTGGAAGCTGATTCGTCCCCTCACTCCGAAGGCTTCCACACCATTCTTACTCAAATCTGGTCGTGAGTGTTGTGTACTGAATGTTATTAGGATTCTGCATATGGTGCTGGAAATGAGTTACCGAAACTTAACTCACCTCAGATTTGATCGAAATTTATTTCCATTGTTTAGTAAAAATGATGTGGAAGCCTTTGGAGTAAGTGGAAAATCAGCACCCAGCCACCATGAAGCCGAAATCCACGCGTACATGGAAATGAGGATCAATCGGATCATTGCGGAACCGGAAGTTCAAATCGACCACCCTCCAAAGAAAACTAGACCACCACACCAAAGTTATTTAGATAAGATAATCAGCCAATAAATAGAACATCCATCTTGTAACACGTGATAATTTCCAATTCTAACCGAAATGCATTTTCATAAGTTTGCGATCGACTTACCAGTCCATGAGGCAGACCTGCTGGTGTGCCTGCTGTAAGCAGGCCTGTTGGAGGAAGTCCAGAAGCCGCAGCTTGTAGAAGTTGTAGTTGATGTTGCTGTTGCGCATGTAGTTGCATTTGCTGTGCATTTCCATATTGTTGTTGCTGAGCGTAAGCGGCTAGTGCCGACGCCATTGCTGGAGCTGACACAATGGAATTAGAAGAAGATGAAGAAATAGAAGACGCATTAGTTGTTGTTGGTCCTGAACCCATTATGGGTGGGCTTATCGTTGGGCCAAAATTATGCACTCCAGCTGAAACTAACAAAGGATTTGACATCATAATCATGGCAGGGCTATTCGATGTAGTCGACGTATTAAGTGTTGCTGATGATAACGATGTGGTAGGGCTTGTTGCAGTTAATGTTGATGTTGCCCCTCTTGTAGCCTGTGACACAGATAATCCTGGATTCTGACTAAGAATCTGATTACTCAGTGGTGTGTTAACTGTTCCCACGAATCCATTTGGTGTTGCTGCACTAAACTGTTGGGGGAAAATACCGCCGTTCATGAGGTAGTTTGGGGACGCATTTCCAAGTCTAGTTGATGTCAATCCAGCATTGGGAATGCCAGTCGAGTGTGAACCGACATTATTAGTTCCTGTAGAATAGGCAGTATATTGTTGAGGCGTGACCGGTTGACCTAGATGGTGAGTACCAGCAGGAACATGATGCGAAGTTTGCATAACATTAACAGATTGTTGACCCAGACGATCTCCTCCGGCACCCGACTGGTGTTGTTGATTGATTGAATTTTGCTGTTGTTGCTGCTGTTGGGCTCTGATCAATAGCAAAAGGGCCTGTTGTTGTTGTTGTTGGTTCTTTATATTTAAAAAAAATGTAGGTAGAATTCGCGTTAACTGGTGACAGAACATTGAATATCACAGCGTTTCAAAAACGATTCGGATTAGGTAATTAAAGGAGAATAATAGTAAGAAAACAACGAGGAACAGAAAATAAGAAAATAATCAAGGAAAAACAAAACTTTACACATAGATACTAGTAGCGATTAAAATTACGTATGGCTAAGATGAAACTGTCAAACGTATTAGTACTTTGGGCATTGTGCAATATGGTAAGAATTAAACTCTCATAACTGTTCGTAG
Source organism: Eudiplozoon nipponicum (assembly GCA_029291075.1). Taxonomy (NCBI): domain Eukaryota; kingdom Metazoa; phylum Platyhelminthes; class Monogenea; order Mazocraeidea; family Diplozoidae; genus Eudiplozoon; species Eudiplozoon nipponicum. The sequence goes on along the minus strand of JAQBSW010001405.1, from coordinate 31,196 downwards.
TTTTGCCATTATTTTCCATTAGTTAAATACAATGGGATTAGTGTTTACATAAAGACGAAGTATCTAAATGTGTCTATTCGCAACAATTCGCCTTGCACGTATGTAATAATAGCATTCACAAACTATGGTTACTTAAAATTTTCAAATAATTCATTTATGAACCGAAGCTGTTGATCAGTTGTTAAAATTTAATTTTTGCCTTTTTCTTGTTGCTTATGGAACCTCAACTTTTCACTTGTGTAATAAAGTACATGCTTCTTTGTAAGCATGAAACCTGATTATAGTGCATGGTACATTTAGTCTACCTCATTCAACCACAATTTTTTACGTTTCCTATTGTGCAAATATGTTAAACATTTATTTCACAGTATGTATGTCTATAAAAAAATAATTTGCGCAGAAGTGCTTTATATCTATCTTTTTAATTGATTTACTGGAGAAATAATACATAAGACAAAATAGGATTTGAATAAAATAACTTCAAGAAGTTTAGTTAATGATATTTAAAAAGAAACTATAACTAAAATCATTTTTCCGGGTTCTAGACAGACCCCAGGGCAACTCAAATGCACGAAAAGCTGTTTTCTGTTTGCACGTCAATGTAAAGCCATGGCCTCCCAAAATGGAAGCATATTAACTCACCTTACGTTAACTAAAATTTAAAAGCGTTTCTTTTCTCATTCACATATTCACATGACAAAATTGGTTCAGATCAATTTGTTCACAGTCCGAGTCCTATTTTCACTTCAAAAAGCTTGAAATCAATATTTTGCTGGACCTAACTAAATAAATTTGACCATAGGTACAAATTCAATTGTAGACAATGTTGATCCATTATATATATATATATATATATATATATATATATATATATATATATATATATATATATATATATTCATTGAAACAGTTATACATAACTGTTTCAATGAATAATTGTATTAATTAAAAATTTGTCTTCACCCCGCACTTTCTTGAACGAATTGGAATTTTATTAAAGATAGAAATAAACTTTAAAATTCTGTACAATTACGATTATCAAACAAAAAAAGTAGCGGTCATTAATATTGGCGTAGTAGTAATTAATTGAAAAATAAACGTAAAATATATAAAATATCAGCACAATTTCTCAAGATAGAAAATTATTCAGCTACATTTCATGAATCGTTCTGTTAAACGCACAAAGCATTAATTTGTTCTAATAAAACAGACCTGCTGTGGTTGGGTAGTTAGTTGATTTCCTATCAATGGATTTGATGTCAATTGCCCAGCAAGCGATTGGGAAACCCCATAATCTAAATGCGTTGGTCCCAGTATTGTTGTTGCAGGGAATGCAGCCAAATGACCTGGAGGCAATCCATTACTTAAATTAACGCCACTATTCACGTTAATATGTGGCAAAGCATTATGAACTCCTGTTGGATTTACCGTCTGATTTCCCATCAAATAGGTTTGCTGGGCTGTGTAACTATTCATCGTTGGCATCATATCAAAATAACCGGTAGTTTGACCAGGCACACCGAAGTAGCTAATTCCTGTCGGTACGCCTGCTGATATTGCGGGTTGGCCCTGAGCATGTGTTGTAGGTGTAGCATAGGCCATACTACCAGCGTTGCATGCCAAGGCATTGGCGTATGGAGCTAATGGTTGACAAGATGTAAGCCCAACTGTATGTCCAAGAACTGTGGTATAATCAGGCAAAAAGTTGACACCAGTTATGCGAGCACTGACACCATTTAGATTAAGGCCACTTGAAGTAGTTGCACAGCTACAGAAACGAGTTAGGAAAAAACAAAAAATATTTATGCTGGAAAACATTTAATCTAAAGGATAGCAATGAAGTCGACTTCCTATTTTTCTCCATATTAGTGCGTGAATATATAGAATTGTAAACGTAGTTCCATTTTATGCCATTGTCGTACTGTAACAATTTTCTGTTGAATTACCGCTGATACTAGAATTTATATATTGCAGCCAATTTACGTATGTTTATAATTTATATTTCACATATCGCTTGATATAACCTTGCTTTAACCATTTTTCTGAAGTCTATTCATTCATCTCTAGAATTAAACATATAAATTCGAAATATATTTATTCTATAATGTTCAAATAGTCGAATCATAAATAAATATCGTTCATCATTGTTTCGGTTTAAAATATGGTAAGATGTGCGAACATGTTTATACATTTGGAGGTCATTTCTATAAAAGCTTTTAAAAGAAATCTTAATAAGGCGTAAAGTTTATTGTAGAAACTAATTGAGAAATGACTGCCGCTGTTCACTGGATTGAAGGGCTTTATTTGGAGTTTTATGTTCACAAAAAGATGGTTTTCAGCGATAATTAATTACCTTGTTATCAACCAGTTACAACTTTATTAATCTAATAATGACAAAAATTGTCTAAAATCCATTAGAATTCACAAAATCACATAGCTTAAGCATTAAAATAAGGTTCATGTTAGATTTATAGAGGTTAAAATATCTAAATTATTGGCGTTGGGAAAGAATTGCTTTACTATGAAGCATTTACTCTTGAGTTAAAATCCTGAACCAGAGCATTTCTGGTTACAAATTGGCAGTGCCTAGTAAGGAAGAAACCGTTTTTTAAATAAATTGAAATCGCGTTTCTGAACAAGTAAAAAATGAAATCTTTCCATTATAAAACACCACACTGCATGGCATTTTTCTAAGAATGTCAGCGTCGATATTGTAAGTTTCAGAAGAAACACCCAAGCACATTATATACAATATAAAATAGTATTACCTCTACTATTATTACTACTACTACTACTACATCAACTCTTACTACTACCAACTTACTACCACCACCACTACTACTACTAAAAAGCAGCAACAACTAATAATAATACTACTACTTTCACTACCACTACTACTGCTAATTGTCCTAATGTTACTAGGATACGAGTAACCAGTAATAATACTACTATTATCACTACTTCTACGCGCATTGAAGCAGCATAATGTAATAATGCCTCTCTGCGAGAAAAGCATTAAATTCATTATTATGTGTGGGCTCAAAACGAGCACTAGATCGACTGTTCCAAGGAGACATTTTAATTTTTATCTGAACTGCATTAATCGACAATTTAACATGATACTGATTTAGACTAAATACGAATGATCAGGTCCAGCAAATGTGTTCTATTATCCAACCAAACCCAAACATTTTTGGGACCAGTATCATCTACCAAACGACATAGTTATTATTGATAATCACGCCAGAAAAAAACTGCAAAACTAGAAGATCGATCAATAGTGCAATCTGCACCGCATTTTTCTTATGGAACACAACTCATGAGCAATGTGAGATAAGAGCCAATATACGGAGGAAACAAATTCATGCATGCAACAGCTAAAATCGAAAGCATTATTTTAAAACTACAAAGAATAGTAAATAGATATCAAGCATTATTTTGTTTATAAAGAGGATGCCACATTTTCCTGCACACTGACAAAAAAAACACTTCTAAATCACAATAGAGTTAATCGCAAAACATTTCTACAGTTTTAACAAATTGATATAAATAAACCTCGCAATACGACTAGTTCTCACTTTCTCAATAAAATGAAAACCTATTATATGTCTATCTAAATAAATTTATCTTTATTGTAAAGTATTCACGAAAAAGATTGACCTATTTTTCTAAAATAAGCATAATATCGAATTTTAGTCAGGCTTTCGTGTATGGGATAAGCATCAGCCCATTACATCTAACCAGTCGTGAAACTACATCCTCCCCCACATAAATTGCTCTCCTTTGCGAAGAGTGTATACATGTAGACACATACACAAACCAATTTAAAATACACTTTCCTAACATTTTTATAAAAAAACGTTATGCTTAAGAGATCTAAAATCAAGTATAAATGAGACGGTTTAAATTAATATTTCCACTTGACATATTGATTGTCAACTACGTGTGTGATGTGTTTGGCATTGAAAAAGGGCTCCGTAATTGGAGCCCGAAATATATGCAAAAATCATGATGACAGTGGATTCAAATATTTCGGTACGCAATCCGAAAATCAGGTAAATAGTTCTCACTTTCTCAATAAAATGAAAACCTATTATATGTCTATCTAAATAAATTTATCTTTATTGTAAAGTATTCACGAAAAAGATTGACCTATTTTTCTAAAATAAGCATAATATCGAATTTTAGTCAGGCTTTCGTGCATGGGATAAGCATCAGCCCATTAGCATCTAACCAGTCGTGAAACTACATCCTCCCCCACATAAATTGCTCTCCTTTAAAATTGTGTTTGCACAAAGTATTATTTTTATCATTATTAGCAAATTTTTAAACTATTATTATTGTTTTTTTTTGTGATGATTTTATAGCAGAGAGAACTTAGTTAATGACTTGCTTATTGCTCTGCATGATGTTGAAAACAGCAAACTATCATCAGTCTCACATACTGACGTGATTCGACCTTCTATAATCATCATTAGAGGATCAAATCTCAATTTGTATAGGAGTAAAGAAAATAAGATATGCGACTTTCAACTTTCTCTCTCTCTCTCTCTCTCTCTCTCTATTTATATATATATATATATATATATATATATATATATATATATATATATATATATATATATATATATATATATAGACTTGACTTGTAATGTCGGAGGCATAGTTTCTATGCCTTCACCAATATGATATTTCTTCAGCTTAACAATCACTGATTGCGTGGGTGGTGGTAACAATTATTTAAATCAAGTTTGCGAGCTTGTTACCACCACCCGCGCAATCAATTATTGTTAAATTGTATTGCCTATATATGTATATGTGGCGAAAGCTATAAACAGTTAATGTTCGTGACTGCATAGAAATTATGCAGCCGACATTTCCAGTCAAGTTCAATGTATGCGAGGCTGCTAGAGGTGAGAGCTGCATATTTAAATTTGATTTCCATATATATTCAACGCGGTTTGATCGTCGACAGTCACTTTGCCGTCGTACTCTGGTGATGGTCATGGAAGATCGAAAAGCGTCTGTGCGTTGCGGCTGGTGGTAGTTTTGTTATGTTGTTCGACGACTGGTTAAATACAATGGGATTGGTGTTTACTTCAAGCTCGCAAATTCGATTTAAATAATTTATTCAGATTTTACGACCCGCATGTCTGATATAAATTAATCTCTATTATCCAATTGTTTCTGTTAAATACAATGGGTCGTCAAACTTAAAAAGACAACGCGAAACATGGTCGGTAACCAAACCGTGAAGCTGAGTTAAACGTTCATCCTTATATGGAATGGTGGTTACGAAGCCGAATGCGAAATCATTAATAATTTTATTAAAATTTCTACATGATTTACATTTAACTGTTGGAAACATCAGCTAAAATCATCTATTTTGATTGGAAGCAAATGAAACAAGATAACCGCAAATAAAAATTCATCACATTAGCATCTGTAAAAACCTGAAAACCATCATATCTAATTAAGGATTCAATACATTGAAAAGTATAATAAGGTGGTGAACATAATATAACTATGGCTGTCTGTGTGTGGGGAGGGGTGAATATATGACATGCATATATACACACTTATACGTAAAACGACATTCGTGTGTGTGTGTGTGTGTGTATGTGTGTCTATTCGTGCGCAAGAGCTGTTGTTGAATATTTGTATCTAAATTCAACCACAATAATAATGATCCGTCAGGAAGACATCTAGCACATCAAGCCAGATGCCTACCGACAATTAATAGAACACATTAAACTTAACGACCAGGTTATCACATTTATTATATGTCCTAAAAGTACATTTCCAGAGAAACTACGGTTAAAATCGCGAAAATTAACAAATATCAAACTATCAATTCGTCGAACTACTTTTGTGTAATAAAATAATCTGTGTATCCATTAATTTAATAAGCAATTGAATTTGAATTTACGTAGCTCTGTAAAATGAAATATCTATATTATCAATCATAGATTTAATATTGGTAGAAGTATTAAATCTTACACCCCCTGTCATTCTTTATACACACATTAGTTCACACGAGATTTTGAAATTTACAAGATATGGACAAGTCGTTGCTAAGGTTAGATAACTTTTTTGCAAATTATACTGATACGTAAAACAGTTAATCGAATTTTCTATTAATTAAGATATTTATTCATTCCGTTAAACAATCACTCAAATTAATCAATCCGTCTTAGATATGCTGATATTTGTCTGTTAAAAGCGCAAAATAAATTCTTATAAAATTCTAGTGAATTATTTAGTTAGCACTTTAGCTGTGCAGACAGCATCACACCAATAAATTTTGTAGTATGAAAATAAGAGTTTACAACATTATCTAGTTCGGACAATGAAAAAGTGTAAAAACCTACATGTATATGTTTATAATGGCAGAATTTGATTATGTGTAAATCTCAGTGTCTTTAGTTTTTTTTTATAAATAGAATGTGGTCAAAATATAATTAAATTTATAGGCGCCTGTTTTTATATGAAAACATTTCGAGTGAGTGAGTACGACATGACAATGGAGTGTTAATTGCAACACTATTAGATTAGTTACATACATGCGAAACCCGTTTAGATCATGTATGACCAATTTGATAAATTTGGTCACTATGAAAAGTTGTAAAGTAACGTAACATGAATTCGAAGCAAAACACGTTTCACTATTCTTTAATTGGTTATAACTTCACGGATACAACGTGAACACAGTAAATAAACACGAAAAAATCGACACGAATTAAATTTGTTGTCATTAGAAGAATATGCAGTGCATAGGTTGGAGTAATAAATTAACAATAATTGCGTGCGCGGGTGATGGTAATAATTCTTTAAATCAAGTTTGCGAGCTTGAAGTAAACACCAATCCCATTGTATCTAACCATTCGTCGAACAACATAACAAAACTACCGCCAGCTGCAACGCACTGACGCGTTTCGACCTTCCATGATCATCATCAGAGTACGACGACAAACTGACTGTCGAGGATCAAACCGCATTGAATATATGGAAATCAAATTTAGATATGCGGCTCTCACCTCTAGTAGTCTTGCATATATTGTACGTCTGGAAATGTCAGCTGCACAATTTCTATGCAGTCAGGAATATTAACTGCTTGCAGCTTTCGCCACATATAGGTAGTACAATTTAAAATTAATTAATTGCGCGGGATAGTCAGTTTGCTGTCGTACTCTGATGATGATCATGGAAGTTCTAAACGCGTCAGTGCGTTGCGGCTGGCGGTAGTTTTGTTATGTTGTTCGACGACTGGTTAAATACAATGGGATTGGTATTTACTTCGAGCTCGCAAACTTGATTTAAAGAATTGGCGTAATAGTTGTTTCGCTAAGCTAAGGCCAGGTAATTTCCAAGTGCCTGTTCGTACTTAAAAGGGAAACAAAGTAGTAAAAGTAATAGTTTTTCAAATTAAATTTAAAAGTCTTTGTAAAAATTGACAACAATGAGAAAACTGGCGAGTGTTTTTAGTCTTTATTTTGGAATTTTGCACATTTTAGGTTTTAAAAGTTCATATAATTTCAAAGCATGCCGATTGACAAACCACTTAACGTGTAAGCATTGCATGAACACTTCGTATGGAGTAGTAGATAAGGCTGTTTCATGCTTCCAACCAAAATAGATGATTTAAGAAAACTATTAATGAATTCGCATTCGGCTTCGTAATCACCATTCCATACTAGGATGAATGTTTAACTCGGCTTCACGGTTTGGTTACCGATCATTTTTCGCGTACCCTTTTTAAGTATGACAACCCATTGTATTAAACAGAAGCAATTGGATAATAGAGATTAATTTATAACAGATATACTGGTCGTAAAAGATGAACAAATTATTTAAGTCACGTTTGCGAGCTTGAAGTAAACACCAATACCATTGTATTTAACCAGTCGTCGAACAACATTATAAAACTACCGCCAGCCGCAACGCACTGACGCGTTTTAACCTTCCATGATCATCATCAGAGTACGACGGCAAATTGACTATCGAGGATCAAACCGCATGGAATATATATGCAAATCAAATTTAGATGTGCGGCACTCACCTCTAGCAGTCTCGCATACATTGAACTTGACCTGAAATGTCGGTTGCACAATTTCTATGAATTCACGAACATTAACTGTTTGTAGCTTTCGCCACATATACATATAGGCAATAAATTTTAACAATAATTGATTTAACTTGAGGTAAAACAAAAATCAGCCTGATCACAAGGTTTACTCTTAATCGGTGATTGTTTTAATGCTTATGAAACGATTTAAATTAGGAGCCTACAGTGCGTATTCCAAATCTAACAAAGTATAGCTAGCAGATGAAAAAAATTAAAGGTATCTAAAAGTTTACTTTTTTGACGGCTCCAGAACTGAAGATATTTCATGATTCAAAGAGTACTATCCTTTTAGTCGATTGATCCGAAGAATTGTCCTATATACTTTTTCATTCCAACTAGAAAATCTTTTAGGCAGACATTATATTTCTATTTAAACAGGTCGGCCAGTATGTCCGAATTCTCTGTAAACCTGTCCCTATTCCTCTATTGAGATATAAAGATGAAGTTCGTGAGGCTGTCGACTTTATAATTAGTTAAAAAATTAATTTTTATGCACGAAATTGAGGAGATACGATTGAATGAACACCAAATGTATTATGATTGCGAACTATTTGCTTTCTCAAATTCTTCAGTTTACAGATAACTTTTCTGCTTACCTGGGATACCCATTTGTACCCGCAATCGGCACTACACTTCCATTGAACGGTGCTGCTACCATCAACTGATCTGTATGAGGGAACTGTTCCGCATAGCTGGTAGGACCTAAGTTGTAACAGGTGCTGTTGACACCTGTACTGCTTGCTTGACTGCTGTATCCACTTGTAGAGCTAAAGAGCGCCATATTTCCGTTTATACCGCCATTCGTACTATTAGTCTCACTTAAACCATTGGCAGCATGACTACTGGCAGCTCCTCCAATATTTAAATTATGGCACTCATTGTCATTTTCAGTATTGCCATTTATCATGACTGTTGAAACAGTATTCATACTTGCGTTGTTAAGCGACGTATCGCTGTTGAACTCGTTGCATCGCTGAACTGCACCGATGGCGGTGTTTGTAGCAACAACATTGTTGCCGCTACTTGCACGATTAACGGAACCACACATAAAATTTGAATTTGGGTTGCTTTTCGAAATGGATCCATTGTATGAAGCAGTCATGCTGGGGACACAAGCACCAATTTGTTTAGTCATATGACTCAATTCAGAACAAGCTGAGACACCTGTGGTATTTGCGTGCACACTGCTGTGGACTGACAGAGTGGAGCCGTTCTGACTTCTATTCAGGCAGGAAATTGGAGAACTTTGTGGTGGCACAGAGGCCTTACAAAATAAGCCGTTCTGCTCCAGCGTTGAGGTAATTGATGCCAGGGTCTCAGGAGTAGTACCGTGTAAGTTTTTTATTGAAGCTATTGTAGTCTGTAAATCATTTAAAGAGTCAGCTTCAGTGTTAGATTCAATTGTAGAATGTGCTACATTAATTGATGAATCTGTTTGTTGATGAATTAAAGGCGAGCCAGATTTAGAGTCGCTTATACTTAATTTATCACCATTCGCTAGCAACGAATTCCCAGACATAGGATTTAACAGGTTTGCGCGTTTAGCATTGAACCATAGCTGATATTGCATGATAAAAAACGTAAGAATAACAAAAATGAGTATTATATCTAAAAAGGATGTGAAAAGCAGATTGAATTTTATTCAATTAAAATTTCAACAAACTTCATAATGATTTAACATTTTAATGGAATTATTCTTAACATATATACATATATATGCTAATATAGAGAGGAAACTTGCTTAAATAAATTTGCAACAACAAAATTAGAACAATATATTAGACGGACAAATTCCTCTTTAGGCAAGCCTCAGTTGTGGTTTGAACACTTAAGGTTGGAGTACAATCCTAATGTTACTTAATTTATTCACTGCTAAAGAGAACGTATCATATAAAATTGAATTATGTGCTATCAAATACTTTCGTAATACCGTAGATCATTATTTGTATGTGTAAAAATCTGTCTATCTATTTGCCTACATATTTGTTTTCATGTATATATGTCTATCCCCATTTCCAATTTAATATGAATCAACATTTTCTTTTTCTACTATTATTATTGTCTATTTAAAATTTAATTACTTTGTATCTGTAATAGTATTCTACATAATTCTAATTCAGTATGAAATTCCGCATTTAAATAATTTTTATTTAAACATAAATCCAATTACCAAGACCGCAAACTTGGTTTAAATAACAGCTATCACCGCTCGGGCAACCAATGATCGCTTAAATTCAAGATTTTTTTCTGGAAGTTTATTACTATGTTGAACGTTAGAAATTTTACCATGTAAAATAGATTTTTATGAGCTTCATTATTTTTCCCCACTTTTAATGCAAAAAATAATAATGCGTTTTCCCTTGCCACACGTTGTTGTCAACCCTGAAGATGGCACTGGAAATGAAGTCCAAAAAATTCGTGAGAATATATTCAAAAAATTTCCCTGACAAGCAGTATAAAGACGGCTTCGGAGTCACAGGACCCGTGTGAACCCATCAAGCAATTTATATATATATATATATATATATATATATATATATATATATTTGAAAGTAATTTTTTGAGCTTTTTTGAATTTTCTGTACAAATTTTTAAACAACATATTCATGGTGAGGAATTCAAGACCAAGTTCAAGAGTTCAATTTTTACTTAAAATTTAATTAAAATCTTCCGACATCTTTGCATTACAAATCTACCAGATCTTTTACACTTTCATATATAGTAAATAGCATTCTGAAAATTTTTGCAATATCATAAAATATGTATACGTTTCATAATCAAATTCTTCCACCAGAATATCCTCGAATTATCATTTGACATATATTTAATTTATTAGTACATTATATACCTTTATCCTATCCAGTGAACCGAAATATATCTATTATTACCTTACATAAACTAACACATTTGCTAAAAATTTTGAAGGATGAGGATCCCAAAAAATGAGTAATAATTGAATAGTCATGAAACACATAATTACTGTCCCTATTCAAATTTTTCATAATTCGTAATAAATACTACACAGGGATACAATATTGAACAACGAATCAACAAATCATAAATCAAATGTATAATAACCATGTAAAAATTCGAGCCTAGGTGGTCTTAGAATTCCGATGACGTATTTTTGGACGATTTTTTAACCACATTTATTAAAATAGAAATTTTCGCACAATTTTTATTGATATTAACAATATTTTAATTGATTAAAAAATTTCACCAAAACATTTTTTACGCGTAAACCAGGCAAAAGTCTGACCAAATCAACTGAATGACAGAAGATTGAAAAATCTGTCAATCAGGCCATCGTTTATTAAATTTTATTGAACAATGTATCACTTCTAAACATACGATGATTGATCTTCATGATAGTTAAAAATAAGCAGTTGATAGTTCACATCATCGCACTAGACTTCTACTTAAATCGATTGAAAATATAGTAGTGTATCTTTATTTAAAAAACTCGGAAAGTCCATGAAATAGCCAATAATTAGTTACATAGGAACTAAGCAATTGTCTAGCTGATAGACTTTTTATTCGAACGGATTTTTGCTAAAACGGAGTAAATAAAACAACGGTCTGGAGAATTAATTCGAGATTAATTTCCAAATTATCCAATTAACAACATGACACGGACCAATTGAATATTTATAAATTGACGTAAGCATAATACCTATTGACGGCAAAATTAATAACATTGCAATGTCTGATTGCTAAACAATTTCCGGATAAATATTCGGCTGTCGTAAAAATGTAATGAATAGAAACAAAGCGAGCCTGAACAATTCAAATAGGTCTAGTTGTACAGAAAATTGTCTTATTCGAAGTACGACCACTTTTCTAGATTGTTCGAAACCGTAAATTTTTGTAAGTACTCAGTGTAACATACATTATTCTGGAACTGGAACTTAGAATGGTACTATAATCGAGTACGATATCAAATATAATGTTATGCAACAATGAAAAGTGTCCGTTTACAAACATTGCATTGAGCAACATTTACCGATGAACGTGCGGACACATTCATCATAAATATTCCATTTATGTAAAGTAAAACTAATTGAAAAACGCGAATTAAATGAGCTATAGCAATTATTAGAACATGCAGATGGTATTAAATGAAGGCATTTGATTACAGTGATTACAGTAAATGAAAGATGCAACAAAAATCAATTATAAACATTAAATGTAAGACAGAAGTTGCATTTATAATGACAAAAAGCAAACAAATTGTTCATTTCAACAATATTTGTAATTGTTTACATTTCGGATAAACGATGCAGACATGAGTTTCACGGAGTTATATATGACACATATAAAAAGAGAAGGCGGTAGATAATTTTAAACAAACGACGATAAATAGTTAAGAACAAATTTTATCACAGTTTATCATGCACTCAGTAGTTATACAGGACTAGATGAAACACCTGACCAAAATTTTATGTATTCATATTAAAAACTCAGTAACAATTTAAAAAAAGATTTTATTAGCCGTATTATTGCATATCCTAAAGAATCGTAATTTAAATATAATTGTGTTAAAATTAAATTAATTATTTCCAGTCTTCGTTACACTCATTCCTCCATAACCCTACATTGCATTTATATAATTATCCTTCAATTGTGTGGCTAGGTGACTTCTGTTGCCAAATAAAAATTAATTAGCACTATTAAATAAATGTTTATAAATTTCCCTATAGTTACATAAAATGCAATTAATTTTGATAAGAATAAATGTAGAGCGATAAAATTAAATAAAGTTTCTTTTTATTAAAACAAATGAAATAATTTAGTAAAATTAAAATAATCAATTTAAATTAATTTAGATCTTATTAATCAAAATAATGTAATTAAAAGGTAATTATTTGGATTTAAATTATTACATATGATTTAAAATGAATTGCATTTTAAAGAATTGGCAATAAAATTTATAATTTATTAAATAAAATGAATGTGAGTTATATTTGTTAGGATGAATTGAATAAATTAAAGCGAAGTTCGCAAAGTTTGTTATATAAATGGGAATAACCTGCAAACGTTTCAAATTTATAATTTAAATATCTTTTAATTTATGGTTTTCCATTCGGCAGTTTGACATGCTGCCGTGTTCTTTCTTTTAAACAATTATAGCAATGCAGAAATTTTAAACCAGTTACATAAAAAGAATCGAAAGTTGCAGTTTTATTGCTCATACAGAAATTGAGAAATTTTAGTGGTCAGACTTTTAATATTAAACAATTAAATTAAATAAAATGGAATTGGTGTTTACTTCAAGCTCGCAAACTTGATTTAAAGAAAAGATTTTTAATATGTTGCAAGTAATGTTATCTGAAGCTCTAGAACATAATGTATTTGAAAAATTTAAATTCATTCTTACCGAACTGTATATTTTTATCAATGCCTTCCTACTACTAATGTTATTCAAGGTTAAAAGACGCGAAAATTACTACAATGACACATTGAACGATTAGGCGATTCGAGTGAAATATAATCTAAATAACAGTTTTCGATTCAAAATAAAAACAATAATTCATGCGCATTTAATTAAAAATTAAAATGAGCTGCACAAACTGAAGTGGTTCAACTTTTATTGCTTAAATTGAAGCGAAGTGAATGATGGGGAAAACTTTCAATTCATAGTTGCCCCAAATATAATGCACTGGATTGTAATTCGCACACAGTCAAGTAAATTATACAGTTATTGTTAAATTGTATTGCCTATATATGTATATGTGGCGAAAACTGCAAACAGTTAATGTTCGTAACTACATAGAAATTGTGCAGCCGACATTTACAGTCAAGTTAAATGTATGCGAGACTGCTAGAGGTGAGTGCCGTCGTACTCTGATGATGATCATGGAAGATCGAAACGCGTCAGTGCGTTGCGGCTGGCGGTAGTTTTGTTATGTTGTTCGACGACTGGTTAAAAACAATGGAATTGGTGTTTACTTCAAGCTCGCAAACTTGATTTAAAGAAGTATATTATACACCAGACTATTGGGATAACAGCTGCATTTTGGTTTCCCACTGCATTACATAAACATTGCAGTTTAATCCCCGTTATTACGGTTTTATGTTGTGCTCCGTAAACAATTTTAACCGTAGTTTTACTTTTGAGTTGTTGGTTAAGATTCAGGATTAGCGTTCGTCTTAAAATGCAAATTTGATTTTTTTAAATTTGTTTGCACCACCTGCACATTCAATGATTTCTGATATATATATAGCGAAAGCAGAAAATAAGCAGTGTTCGTGAATGCCAAGCGATTTTGTAACCAGGATTCCGATCTATTGCGTTGCATTCGCTTCTACAAGGAGTTAGAAGGCTCATTTTAAAATTCAAGGCAATATATATATATATATATATATATATATATATATATATATATATATATATATATATTATAAACTCGTTTAGTCAGTGAGCGGTAATTCTGTGACAATAATCATTTAGGATTGAAACGCTCTTTTGCGACTGGATAAAATCACTCTTGATTGAATGAAGTGTTTATTGTCATTGCAGCATCAATTACCAGTAAAAGAGAAAGTTCTTAATGCTTTTCCTTGTATCGAGTATAGCTAGTTTAATTTTTCTATTCCATCAACGTTTTCGATCACCACGACTATGCAGGAAACCGTGTTTAAGTAAACGACTGTAAAATATATATTTACACCCATATATGGGTAACCAAAAATAAATTGGTTAATAGCAATGCTAGTTATTTTTATTATATCACTAATGAAAATGTGGTCGGTTACACAATTGTAGGCTTTCAATCATAACCAATCCTTCTAGTGAGACGCTTTTTACGAAAACACTGTGCATTCTGCAGAAAGTAAGTAATTATATATGTTCAATATGTAATACCTACATAAAATAATTTGTGTAAAACTAATGTAGTATTGCATGGTGTAGGTGATCAGAAATTGATTTATATATAAATATGTGGATAAATGGATGTCGGAACAGTCAGCGGAATCTGATATTTTCATGTCCTGCTGCACCAACAAGAACTAACTTGATTCCTTTACACTTCCAGGTGCACAGATTGTTTTAATAATTGGTTGATGGGTCCTCACTGGCCTCGTCACTCTGAAACTGTCCTTAAACTACCTGACCGCAAATGTTATTTAACCAATATATTCCGATTTTTTCCAAATTTTCGGGATTTAATTTCAGTTCCACCTTTAGAGTTGACACGAACAACTTGTGGCAAATATCGACTTTCCTAGTGCATAAATGCCAAAACAAATTATGACAGCGACGAATCAACATTTGAGATAATAATAATAATAATAATAATAATAATAATAATAATAATTATAAGTACAATTACAACATTTTCTTGAGTAAATATTTGTCTCGAGCTTTATCTATGCACGTATATTCTTCATCCTCATCCTCTTACTCTTTCGTCTCCTTCTCCCCTTTCTCTTCATCATCACCAATGAAAATAGCGAGACATCAGTTTAAAAAAACCTGATGCCGCACGACGATATAACTATGAAAAATATTCTTAATCATTAACGACCCCTTGAGCACATTAGATTTCACATTCATTGACAAATTTATAATAAATTAGGCACTGCTCATCAAGAGTGCTTCGCAATATAATGGGTTGATTAGAACTGTGATATTGCCTAAAATAACTTAACAAGCCTGATTTAAAAATAGTTTATCTGGTAACAATAATTGTAAATAGGGCAACATTCATTTTATTATTGTATGTATGTCTGTATGCGTGTGTGTGTGTGAAGTGTGTGTGTGTGTGATAAGAAGCCTGATAATGATACGGGAATAACATATCGAAATTTTGCCAGTCAACGAGGATTAAATCGTACCTCATTTCCAGTGGTTAGTATAAACGGTGTTGAAGAATTTGGAGGAAATGGATGAATCAGCATCCAGCCACCATGAAGACGAACTCGATGCGTACTTGGAAATGGGGATCAATCGGATCTTTGAGAAACTGATAGTGCAAAGCGTCAACCCACGATATCCAATCGTGGTAAACATAATTGTGACGCCCGCACTAAGAAACCCTACAGAAAATCTGTGTTTACTAAGTAGGCCTGTTTAATGGAAGTCCAGACTAAACTCACCTAGTATTGTTCGCATATCTTACGCAACAGCCACACATGTTATCAAAACTTAAATTGAACACATTATAAGCGAATATTGTTATGCATGCATCAAAATAAAATTGGATACATTTAAAGATACATTTACGGCCAATACAAATTATTTATAAAAATCCAAATAGCAAATTGAAAAGTTTTTTTTTAAAAATTGCTACCATGTTAGTTGGCTCATTAGTGCCGAAAATGGCGCTGTAACCAGTCGATTTGAGATTGCTATTTTTATTGGAATTTATATTAGTATTGGTTGAAGTGTTGCTGTTCATGCTATTGGAAGGCACACTGATCGAGTAACTGTTCGGTGTATCGGCACATCGTTTCAAGGCGGATCGTTGTACCAAGCCTGCCTCAAAAACTCCGTTTCCTTTTGTCGTCGTCATTGTTTGGGCTTGATCGTTCAACCGCACGGAAGAGGCTATAACGTTAGAGTTAACAACATGATCGCTCGCAGAATGTCCAACTGCAAATTTCGACGCGTCGGTATTGTCAAAACGTAGTGTGCCACGTTGTGACAGAAAGTTTGCCTTTGTATTGTTCTTACCACACTCACTGCCGGCAGCGCTGATTAGATTCATGGCGTACTATGCTTCCTGTAGGGTCATTAATTACAGTTTTGTGTACATGAGCGTTGTTTGTCGATTGTTTAATTATTATTGTGTATGCTGTGCTGTTCCAGCGGAAATAATTTAATGTAGTTCTTTTTTTAAATATGATGTTTGTTTATGTTTGAAAAGTAAATGTCAGCTTATAGATGCTCGCCGCATAAGCAAAAAATTAAGAGAAAAGCATTTAAATCGAAAAAGAAAATTTAAGGACGATAGGATGAGAGATACATACATAGAGGGGAAGAGGATTACAAAAAGTTAGAAATTGAAACAGAGACTATTTGAAAGAAACAGTCCATCTGAAGTGTTTTCTTAAACAGCGAATTTAGCATGAAGTAAAGCGAAATAAGGAAGCAAAGGGGTTAGAGCACTTTAAACAACAATGATGAGATAAGAAACAGTTCAGGATTTTGCATGTGAAAAAAGAAGTTTAGCAAAATAGATAAATCAATTTGGAATCCGAAACCCTGAAAAAATAGCAAAGAACACTGTTAATAATGGGCACCTACGGAATACGCTGATAAATAGTTTCTAAAAAGCAAATTGTTTGAAACTAGAGCGTAAGTGATTTATCAAACGAAGTACAGAGGAGACACAACAACAGCATAGAAAAGTAGAATAAAATCAAAACAGTCAAAGAAGACGGGTCAAATGTGGAATATAGATTACAGAAGTCACATTAGTGATTCTAGATTTAAAGAATCCCAAAAAACTAAGTTTAAAATACTGAAAGGACAGTAGACAAATAGATTAAAAGACAGAATATGAAAATATAAACGTAGACAAAAAATGAATAGATACGCTGGTGGACAGATATATTGATTCATACTTAGATAGATTGACAGCTGCATAGATAGATGAATATATAAATGTGTAAATAAATAAATAGATATATCAATTTATTCATGTAGATATAGAGATGGATACATTTAGACAGATACACAAATAGTTAAAAAAGATAAATAGATAAATAGCTATATAAATAGATAGACAGATTTAGACAGACAGACATGTAACAATAGGTATATATATATATATATATATATATATATATATATATATATATATATATAGAGAGAGAGAGAGAGAGAGAGAGAGAGAGAGGTAAACTTTATAATAGAAAGAGAAGTTCATAAATGTCATGATCACCAGACTGATCGAATGACAAGTGTCTGAAGAATTGATGTTAGCTTATTTCTTTATGATATTGATTGATGCATTTTTCGCTAAGCTTCTGGACGAAATGTAAACTTATTAATAGTTTCATTTTCATTTAGCAACATTATATAATGAAAATGTTACAATTTGTGCTGGCACAATTGAAATGTAATGTCAGGGTCGATTTCGCATGCAATGGTGACCTAACCTAATGTATTTGGCATTTATAAACGATAATAGACAGCCGCATGTAAGTTTATAGGTGTAAGTCATGTTTTTGCAATGTGTCTAGAAAATTGTTGTATTTTAACCCAATAATACGTCTCAATTACCAGAATAACGGCCAATATCAATCCTGAAATTAGCTTTAAGTCATAAATGTATTTGAACTCATTGTTATATCAGTCACAAAAAGATACACAACGCAGTTATGCAAAGCAATAAGACCAAAATTAAATTATAACGACAGGTGAAGTCAAAATTTTACACCACATGCGATGCCCATGTTTGTTGTTTGCAGACGAAATTACGAACCATCGTTTCGAAAAAAAATTGGAAACTTTATTTTAAAAGATTTAAATTCAAATACACATAATTAGATGCAGTAACGTCAAAAGTCATTCAACATAAGTAAAAGTGGGGCAGGAATCATGCAGGAAGATTGATTGCGACTAAGAGGGCAAAATTGTACAGAGGGATAGAAATTCAGCAAACACACACACGTAAAGAAAAACAGCCAACGAACGAAAAACTTCACTTCTGAAAACAAGCGATTAGAAGAGTTAGTTTAGCTATTATAGAAACAAAATTGAACGGCAGTTTGAAAATATTTTGATATTTTAATTAAAATTAATTGCAAGCCTAAATTAAGAAATGGTGAAATAAAGAGGCAAATGGATAAGCTTAGAGAGGAAGCATTGGGAATTATCGGCTTTTCATTCAAACTAAAAGCTAGGATTAATGTTTTTAAAATGCGCTGCAATTTTTGTGCCAATTACGCTTTGATACCAGGAAAATGTTTACGGTTACAAATTTTTGTAACTTTTTTTACACGTTACAGGTATGCTAGTGTATGTGTGCTTTTTTTTCTCAGTCGGAGTATGTATTATGTAGTAGGAAATGTGAATAATGATATGGGTCAATTGCAGAAAATTTTGCGTGAGAAACACAAATAAAATATCACAGCATCATAAAGGAAAAAATAAAGTGTTAAATTAAATTAACTTTGGCTGCAGTCAATAATTTCAAGATAATGCCAGGTTAGACAGGCGCAAAAAAACGGGGCTAAAAACAAGGAGATATCGTATAAGGCAAACTGCATCACAAAGAAATATAACGATCATGAAAAGCCAAATATACAAGTAACAAGATTAAAAGCAAAATATACGTACTCTAGAATAAAAGAAATATATTAATGGACGAAAAATTGTAGCTATAAAAATATCCACACAGAAATATAAATAGCTGGACAAATAGAAAGAAAATTAATGCGGATCAACTTAAAAGAAAGCAGATATCATGAAAGTAAATATCTAGAATGTTAAATGAATTCATAGAAAGGCAAAGATTTATAAATAAATATATAGCTGGACATTATAAAGGTTAACCTAACACAGGAAGAGACTGATTAAAAAATAATTATGTAGTTTGATAGCGAGAATGATAGACATAAAGAGAGATAAATCTGGTTAATTAGGTATATGTGGATAGGTATATTGCAAAAGTTAGAGATAAACATATATACATAAGCAATAGGCAGTCAAGTAGGCAAACATTGAGATATAAATACGATTATTGATAGATATATATTTATATAAAGGTGGATAGAAAGAAATATAGATACACAGATATACAGGTACATGGATGGATATGTAGAAGAGATATAGAATGAAAGAAAAATAGATGGAAAGAAAGATAGATATGTAGATAGATAGATATATAGATAGATAAATTGATCAGATTTTGAATTATTTGCGTGATATTTGTTTTTAGAATTGTATCATATAGCATTTGGTCTATTAATTGAATATGTGAATAGAGAGAATGGGATTGGTTTTTTCTGGAAGTTCGCAAACATTGTATAGAGAATTGATAGTTGATTGTTGCACTGATTTTAAAGAATCGTGGCTAGGTAAATTTGCAGCTTTCTGTGATATTAAAAGTGAGAGCTGTGTGGTTTTGGTAATGGTCATGTCACGGGTTAAGGTGAGTATAGAATTTGCACAAAGCATTAATTTGTTATACTTTTATTGTTGTGATTTTAAGATTTTGTGTATGTGTGTGTGCGTGAGTGAGTGCTTTGTTGTGTTGTTTTGAAGCGCATTCGTTTGCGTGTAATAAGCAGATTTGGTTGAAAATAAAATTAAAAATGGAAAAACAAGCAGTGATGCGGTTTGTTGCAGTTGGTTCGCATTCACTTCATTGCAAACAATTAACATAAATAGAGTACAACTTCAATAAAATAAATAATACAGATTTTATCACGTAAAACATATAGCACACTAAGCAAAAATAAAATAAAATAATAATGATATATATATATATATATATATATATATATATATATATATATATATATATATATATATATAATTATTTAAAAGATTGATAAATGCAGAATATGCTGACGAGAATGCACATACAAATTACATTTTGGCAGCCATTGCCATTTACGTGTGAGAAGGCGTCTAACCATTCGTTTATATAAAATAAAATGGTGAACTGCAAGAAAAATCGAATTTCATGCCAATTTATAAAACTGATTTACAACAGACATGGTTTTGATAATATCTCCTTATCCGATTGCATAGTAAAAAGTAAAGTTTACGGATTTGGAACAAGCACAAATTATGCGTAAACATATTTAACACAGCACAATAAATCCATGGTGCGCTTGCCACCGAAACAGATCTTCTCTAACTCTGAGATTGTCAGTATTTCCATCAAGCCTTCCCTAGTTGAGACTACATCTTATTGAATACTTCTTAAACTAACAAAATAACCACGAATAAATTGTAATGTTACATTTATATATAGTTCTTTAACCATAGAAATAAAAGTTCCCCTAAGAAGGCAATATGTAAAATGTGCCATGCTATAACCAACTGAGTAAATATAAAACTTCGAAATATAATCAGTTAAGTTCTTTTCGGAGTTCTGATTTTAATTACAATAGATTATTGTACTGCAAAAAAATTATGTTGATCAACAAATTTTAAAATATTTTGGGGAGCTAGCACATACGCATTTATGGCGAACCTAGCAACAAATTAGCTCAAATTGGGAAAAAAGGTTATATCAAAGTCAGCATAGATCAAAGGTGTAATCACATGTATACATGGGTTGATAAAACCACAAAATGTATAGCAGAATCATTCTACATGTTGCTATTATGACACGCAACTTTGCAGTTTCACCTAATCATTTCAAGAGTTGAATCTCAGGTGCATAATTTCTATTCACCAACGTGCATAATATTTTTCCTCAAAAGTCAAACTAAATTATCTTCGTTAAATAATGAAGCCACCACTTCATTTCACAGGTAATTATAGGCATAATTTAAATCCTATTGTTGTTTACAAATCTATAATCCGTAGTGTCTCTATTTCACTCACATCTTAGAGAAGGACGAACTTTGTCCATTGTTACTTGAGGTAAAGTCGGTATTGTACACGTGTAATTGTCTACAAATCTACAAAACTGCGTTTGCATCACGTCTCCGTGTCGTACAAACATGATAAATTAACATCTGTAGGAAACATTAAGGAGTCGTTCAAATATCTCCTGAGATCAAAAACGATACTAATCATTCTGCCTAGCGTACTATTTTGGTATGCTGTAAAAGTGACTTAATAATGGGATTTTTTATTCTTTGTTAATTAGTTGGACTGAAAATGAAATACGATAACAATTAAATAAATCAGAGCATGCTGCATGCGATAACTTCAGTGTATCAAACAGAAACTCACAACTACACCAATACTACTAGCAATGAACAAAAACATGAAATCAGTATAACGCTTCGATATTTTGTTACCATATTATCATAAGCGCGAATTGAATACTGTGTTACTATGAACTCATCCTAGTACTGAAGCGTCACTAGTGCATCCCAGTGAGTCATGTAGACGCACTAGGCAAAGCAAAGTCAGTAAGACACAGTATACAGCGAAATTAAAACAGTACACCGTTCTCAAATCGCATAAAATTTACAAATTGATAAGCAAAATTTCTACCGTTACATGCCATCTAGCACTCGGATTCGTTTTAGCTTCAATACCAATCAATATTATAGTTTTAATCGTTTCTGTGAATGAGCTTGAGTGAAAAATGGCCGACAAAAAGTATATGTGCTTTAATGTGTAACGAAAGCTTACAAAGGAAAGTATTTGCAATTACCAACGTTTTTAGAAATAGGAAATTTTAGAAAAAATGTTTTGTTCTTCACATCACAAATAAATATTTATGAACTTTGTTCTACGGGTTTGCGCAATGCGATCATCACATTTAGAGTACCCACGATTTTGTTTCGTCGGTAGCAGATTTGCACTATCAGTTTCGCAAAGGTCCGATTGATCCCCCATTTCCAAGTAAACATCGAGTTCGTATTCGTGGCGGCTGGATGCTGATTCTTCCCTTCCCTATGAAGGCTTCAACATCGTTAATACTATTATTATAATCAAGTTTGCTGTCTTGATATAAACACCTGACCCATTAATCACTTACACATGCCAGTATAAACTAAGAATTGTATAGTGTAGAAAAGGCACTTCATCCAGTAGACCGGTTTCATCTTTATTGCGAACCCATCATGTACTGGATAGAATTTGCCGCGGGGCAGGACTCGAACCTGGGCACGTCTGTTTCAGAGTCTGGCCAGTACATGATGGGTTCCCAATAAGGAAGAAACCGGTCTACTGGATGAATTTCCTTTTCTACACTATACAATTCTTAGTTTATACTGACATATGTAAGCAATTAATGGGTCAGGTGTTTATATCAAGACCGCAACCTTGATTTTAATTATTGTTATCACCACCCGCGCAACCAATGTTCGTTTAATTATATAATCGTTAATACTATTCAATGGAAATGAAGTACGAACTAATTTTCAGTCGCTTCGTTGTAAATAAGGACTAATCAGATATTCCGAAACTGATAGTGCAAATCTACTGCTCATGAAAGAAAACCATGGATACTTAAAATGTTAATGAAATTTCCATTTGAAAAAATAACTTATATACAAACTAAGCTTAAGCTAGGCGAACCCAATGACAACAAAATTTGCGATTCAACCTAAACGAATGTCTCAATCTCACAGACAATTTATAGTGCACGTATACAACTTATTAGTTAAAATCGGAGTTTTGCACCAGACTTACTGAAAAATTAAACGGTAACTCGTTGAATTTTCTTTTAGACATTATGCTATGTTGTTTGATTGATATATATATATATATATATATATTATATATTATATATATATATATATATATATATATATATATATATATATATGGATTGTTGTTGGTATCAAGATCAAAACCTTGATTTAAATAGTTACTCAAGAATTGACTAAGCAATGCCATATACATATGTGTAAATCAAGATAGACAGTTGGCTCAGCAATATATCAGCTTTTGACAACAGACGCTTCATTGTTGCATAAGAAGATTTATATATACATAGTTATGTGTGAGCAGGCCAGAAACTGCTATGGCTGTCAACTTTTAGATTTTGAATCTTCTGTACAAATACGTCTTGAAGTATGATTTCTGCTGTGGATAAACGATAATTAATGACGGCCAAGTCGCATCAGATAGTGGAGTCAATGGAAGCTTTACTATTCAGTATCTCCGAGGATCGAACTAGTTCGCAGACTTAATTTGGTGGTGATTCGATTTTTCCCATTCAAGAGGCATTTATTTTAGCGTTTAGAAATGTGCACTTCTAAATGTTCATGATCGATTGTGCCAAAATGAATACAACTAATGATTTTATTAATACTAATTTATCCGTTGCACCTGTTATCTCTAGCAAATATCATTTCCAGCCAATAGTTACTAGATGTGTGTTCTGCCTGCAGACATTAATTATAACCAACTAAAATGAATTTATATAACATAAACATTATCAGAAATTCACCCGTTCTACTAAAATAAGCATTTCTGGACAAAAATTATTTGTCATTGTCTCGTTTAAAAGAGACCACAATTTTGGTTAAAACACTGGATCAAAATTTATTCTCCAATTAAAATGCTTGCCCATGGCAGCGAACAAAGTCAACCAATACTTGGATTACTTCAATGTGTTTAGTGTGTGTGCTATCATTACTTCAATATTGCAATCTGTGTTTAAACTTTTCTAAACTAAAATTCGGTTTTTTTCGCTTATGATTCATATTAAAATTTTTATATTTCTTTTATTAGAAACCTTGTCAGGTACACTTAATATATGAATATATTACGCGAGTATAGATACAAACTATTTAAAACAAAATTACGGACATAAAAAAACAATGAAATTATTGATTGGAAGTTGCATTAACAAATCAAAATTTTTATGAACTAATAATTGTTTTGCAACATACCTAAGGTGAACTATAGTTTTATTGATTTCATTAAACTCAGTTATTTTAAGAGTGTGTGCCCAATTCAGTAGGTATCCAGTTAAATTTTATCTGGATCGATAAATATTCATAAATTATGTACTTTAATGTCGTCAATAACAGATACGTTGCGGCTGCTTCTTAGCATCAAACCAACAAATAAAACAGATATTGAACATTCAATAAGTCCATTATTCCAAATGTTTCTAAATGAATGCCATATGAGCTCCACATAAACGGTGAAAAAACTAACAGAGTTACATTAATTAGTATATAACAGAAAATTGTGTGTAGTGCGTGGCAGGGTGGCTCAGTGGTTAGAGCACCAGATTACTTTACTTACTTTACTGCGGCTGACTCCATTTGGAGGATAAGCCGGCTCCACATTTCATGGAGTTTCTTGGGAATTTAGTACAAGTAGTATCCCCTCACCACTCGGCTTTTTGATCGAGGACGCACCTCTAGCCTTTGCACATCCAAGCGCAGTCTGCAAGGCAGCATTAAGTTGCATGGTTGCCGGTGGCTGTTGAGAGCTCATTCGCCATTCGGAAGTACGGGGTACTGTCCAGGAGTCCATGTAATCCTGTGGCTGTTGAACCCTTTTGTGGCGGGGAACACACGCCGAGTCATGGTGCCGTCGTCGGGCTCATGTGGTATTTTATAGGAGATCCGATTGCCGGTCGGAAATCCACCACGCCCTGGTGACACCACCGCCATAGTCCCGTTAGCCCATGTACGATCGGCCATCGAGACATGGTTGATACCGTCGTACCACGTTGAGATTCCGAAGCAGACATGCCCAAGTTCAAACCCTGTCCTCGGCAAATTCTGCCCGGTACGTGATAAGTTCCCAATACGGATGAAACTGGATTAATTTAGTTTCTACACTATAAAATTCTTAGTTTATACTGACATATGTAAGTACTTAATGGGTAAGGTGTTTATATCAAGTTCGAAAATTTGATTATAATAAATGTTTAGGAATCTTTCAATTTGTACTCAGATAAGTGGTATATTAAAGGCTTCAATAATATAGCTATCCATTTGGCTAGTGCTTTCTTTGACGTATCTACCACGGAAACAAAATTTTTTAATGGAATTTCGGATTTCAACGTCTTCGATTAATCATAAAATCTTATTGTGTGTGTTCCCACTGGCTGTAGTCTTTTCTGCTCAGCATGTCACCTTTCCCTCTTAAATAAAATAGGATAACTCAGTCAAAACGACTCTATCGGTTATTTTTGCTGCATCAATCTTAGGATAAAATCAAATTGTTGATCACAAATCGAATAATTCAACTTAGAAACATACTCATCGCGATTTTGAACGACCAAGCCGGAGACTTCCTCTGGTGAAAGAATAAAACCATATAGTAAAACTGAAATTTGCGTCCTACTGATAGAATATTACGATGATTAATGGTAATTTTGCTGTTGTCGACGTCTGGTTGCATACAATGGGATTGGTGCTTACTTCAAGCTCGTAAACTTGATTTAAAGAATTTGGTATGATGTTGTTGAGGGTGTGTTTTATCTACTTGGCTACCCACTCCAAAATGTGAGTACACCCTCAGTTACATTATCTTGTTTGGTAATTATGAAACAAATAATCTAACGCATGTAGAGGAAATTAATATTCAACCAGTGCAATTTGACTTAGTTGGTTGTACGCGGTAGTTATACATTAACAAACATACGCGACACACGTCTATCTGGTGAAACGTTAATTAACGTCTAAATGAACTATCATACTTGCCTTATTAGTTTGTCCCTAAGACTTGTGATGAATTGTGGACTGGTAAAGGATGCCGACAATTGTATCTGAAATAATTCCATCAATGGAAGTGGCTGGGAACAATCCTATGTTTGTCACAACTCAGATCAGCTAGTTAGGTATGATATCAGGAAATAGGCATACATTAAGATTGACTAGTTTGTCTGTAGATTAAATAAATATAATAATGAAGTAATAGCTGTTGAAAATTTTCACGACTTTATTGGCTTAATTATGGAACATGAACAAGCAAAATGTATTAGAAAGGAATTATTCTGCATATTAAATAATCTGATATGACGAAAGGGCGCACTGCATTTGACCTTGAAGCCACTAGTTGGGAGGTTTTTATACAAATATTAACATAAGGCAAATTGGAGTACCTAATAAAAATAATTACATTAAAATAAATTGACTTCCTCGAAATTACAGGCTTGGATTGACAAATGAATAAGCATAAGTGACATTCATTAACTGGAAAATACCGATCTCATCGGCAAGTTTTACAGATTAAAGAAATATATGATGAAGCAAATATGCATTAAATCACAGTGTAATCTACGACGAAATCTCTTATCAGTGGTGCTTGTGAGCCAGCTTCGCAGTTTCTCAGTGTTGAACCAAAAGAATCGAGCAACGTCTGTTCTTGATGCACGCAACACCAACAATACGAAGAGTTGGTGCAACCATTCAACAGCCATGGTAAGCCAATTGTTCGATACCGTCGTAAAGTCCATCCCCTCCTCAACGTGGTACGACGGTGTCAACCATGTCTCGATGGCCGATCGTACATGGGCTAACGGGGCTATGGCGGTGGTGTCACCAGGGCGTGGTGGATTTCCGACCGGCAATCGGATCTCCTATAAAATCCCACATGAGCCCAACGACGGCACCATGACTCGGCGTGTGTTCCCCGCCACAAAAGGGTTCAACAGCCACAGGATTACATGGACTCCTGGACAGTACCCCGTACTTCCGAATGGCGAATGAGCTCTCAACAGCCACTGGCAACCATGCAAATTACTGCTGCCTTGCAGACTGCGCTTGGATGTGCAAAGGCTAGAGGTGCGTCCTCGATCAAAACGCCGAGTGGTGAGGGGACACCACTTGTACCAAATTCCCAAGAAACTCCATGAAAATGGAGCCGGCTTATCCTCCAAAAGGAGTCAGCCGAAGTAAAGTAAAAAGTAAGCCAATTGTTCGATAACGTATGATGATTGAAATTATAAAATTTATTGTCTTCAGCCTAATTGTTCTAGCTTACTTTCCGCAGCACAATTAGCAGTGGCCGTTATTTAATAGATGTTTAAAATTTTGGTTTTTTGAGAAAGCTTTTTTTAATTATTTACGATAGCCTATAGAACAAGACGATAGGTATGCAACAAAATTTGATAGCAAAACCAAGATCATTCCAGTAGTTAGGCACATATTACCGCAATAACATTGCAATAACACCGTTTAGAACAATTAAAATGCAGCCAAATTAAACAAAAAGAATAATTAAGCACAGTAATAACGGAATAAAAGAGAAACACATAAAAGTCATTTAAGACTACATTCGCTACGCACTGGTACTTGCAAAGTTTTGTTGTTAATAATTTAAAACTTTAATCTAGATTACAAATGAATAACATGCACCAAATTCCGAAAGGCAGTGTACGGCAAATTATTGCCTTCCGATTGGACAACTTTAGGGATCTAACAGTTCCAACAAATTTTAATAACGGTTTTAATTAGAGATTTCAATAGCCATTTCTTCTGGCACTAGAACTGTCGATACGTGTACGATCAGAACACAGTATCCTTAATTTTAGGTTAGCTACTTTATGAAACGATAGATTTGCCTTCCATAGTAATGCATGTAACCTTGGCCAAGAACAACACTAACGATAGAACCTCACTGTTGATGTGATGGTTTGTGTTCCTTTATGACGCGTTGGGCTATAGTGGTAGAGCTTAATAGCTGTTAGAGTTTCTCATATCAGACAGAAGTGTTTAGACAGTTTCAACCCACCACACAATTATGAGTGAAAACCTTAACACCAACACAACTATAGTTTTATTATAATGCAGTAGGAAGACATCAGAAGGAAGTTCTTCATTTAGGTATATTATATAATCATGAAATAATATTAAGCACTATTATTATTATTATTATTATTATTATTATTATTATTATTATTATTATTATTATTATTATTTTAGTAGTGCTTGCTGAAGGTAAAGCCCACTATTACAATGCGTCATACTTATAATTATTCCAATTAGTGGTCTTGCTGATGGCAAAAGCACACAATTACTATGCTTATACTTATTAATATTATTATTATTATTATTATTATTATTATTATTATTATTATTATTATTATTATTATTATTATTATTAGTATATTTATTCCGTACAAATTTTGGCGCGTAACTAGTCCCGCAGTTTTTGTCACAGACCCGCAAAAGAGGTGTCAAATCGTGCGGCTTATTAAGGAGAGGTGTGCTATGACTTTTCTAAGCAATCGGATGTACGATATTCGTACAGCGGGCGAAATATCGCCCGAAAAATCCCATAAACAATGCATTGCGGCCGACTTTGACGGATCGTAGAAATTTGATTCGTTTACATAACAAAATTACCGTTTACACTTTTTCTGACCTGAGTTTAAGGATTTGTTTGTTTAAGTGGGTATGTTTGTAAATTAAGCACTTCCTCGTTTACATGCATGGAGCTTGTGATGGTGTTTTTTTAGAGCATCTCTACAGAGAGCACCTCATTTACACAATTTCCTTGTCTGTATATGCTCGTGAAGTTGTAGAATTCCCAACTCTTTCACCAAGTTATTTCTTTCTAATTAATGGGTTCGTCAGATATGTCATGGATTATTTTATACCTTGTCTTTAGTCTTTTTTCTAAAAACCACTCCAATTAACCTAGCAAACTCATTGCAACACTCTAGCAATCACCCAGATTGCCCTATCAGCCACCCTGGGTAGCAACTGAGGGCCGAGTTTGGCCACTGCAAGCACCACTCACATTTTCTTCATAGAATGTATATTCTAGTAATTATTATTACTGCTAGAATAGTAGCAGAAATCAAGTCTACTCATTAATAGTTTAGCTAATTTAGTATTAAAGCTAAGTTGACCACTTAATTTATCTATTAATTGTTATCAGCACGTTTAATGCCTAAAAAGGCAATAGTGCCAACCATCTCAATCGTGAACAAAAGTGGTGAAGTAAAGTGATAATCTGCTTTCAGCCAATTTGTAAAGCATAATTCCAAAACCGCAACTCCGTACAAAAACTATAACATTTAAAATAAATATAAAATATGCTAACTTTCATTTTTTGAATGATAGATCTAAGGGATAGAAATTGCATGCTATTTTTGTGCTACATACTTTTATTAAAAAGATCAATATTTCCAATAAACACAGGCAATGGGAACAATCATGTGCTAGTTACAAATCAATCACGTAATTATGCTATACCCAATTTTGCAAAAAAATATTTTGTTAGATAATTTCCTTACGAATTTGTGCAAGAACCTACCAATGGGGTAGGCTATAAGTATGAAACGCATGAAATTAATCCTGTTGAAATAAGTTTTTTTTAAATTTTTCATGGGCTTGTTTGAAGTTTGTCGTATATAAACGCACCATATACAAGAAATAAGTATATATATATATATATATATATATATATATATATATACTATTTATTTACCAAAATATAACTACATTAATATATAAAAATAAAATCAATTTCATAGATGTATGCTATCATAGTTAGGGAAACCTACTATCCAATAAAAAATTAAATAAGTGTATGCAGCACTTGTTAAAGAAAATTGTCTGGCATGGTTGCTTCTTCTGGTCATAATTGAACTAATTTGTTACTAGGTGCGCAACACCTAATACATAATTGCATGGTTGTTTCTTGTTTGAAAGTGATTTATCTATTTATGAGACAAAGCTGAATGCGATTATTGCTAACAATTCCTTCTCGATTTATTTGTTTGACTGTTAAGAAAGCAATGCTTTGGAGGATTATATTCTCTTTCTTATAATCTATTTCTTTAGAATAATGCAATGAACTTATACTTGTGTTAAATTTCATTATCCTGTATATACTTTATGCTTGACCTAGCACAAATGGGGATGACTTGTGGATAGGCAATGGTTCCAACAGATTCGCCTCAACACATTAACAAAGATTTGGTGCTAGCTCAGAATAGATCCATTATTTAGAAGTCATGATTGGAATTCACAATTAAATCCGTTATATTGAACGGTGTTTCATTCTAGCTGTGAAGCACGTCACCAGTGGCGCTCAGAACAATGTCAAAACGCCAAAAATCAATTCGCCTTAAATGAAAATCTGCTGAATTTATTATTGGAGAGTGCTTCAATTACACGAGGTCCAATGCTGATTTCGTCCACTTTTGACGAGTTGCTAAGTATGAAGGGAGCATATTCTTGTAAAAGCTTACTATAATAATTTAGTTGTCCCAGAGCGCCATTTAGCTGAACGTACAAATTACATCACCAGGTGACATCATTTTTTATTTCATTTATAGATTTATCCTAGCACTAGACATATACCCGAACATATTTACATATTGTAACTTAACATTGTACCAATTGATGAATATTTAATCGCTACATATATTCATAAGTTAATAAGCACTAAGACCAGTGCAATAAATTTTAAGTTACATTGAAAAAAATTAAATGAGATATTTATTACCATAAATTAATGGCATAACCTGGTATAAAACTCAAACAACAACAGTGAATT